>JAXRKP010000354.1:122500-125000 GCA_037039925.1 Doris montereyensis | reverse complement strand
TTGTGGCCCATTGAGTCGAAGCTTATCCTGGTTTCTGTATTGCAAAGCCGAACATAGCTGATACCACGTCGCCTACTGGGCAGTACGCTAGTCTGTCGCAGGTGTTGTTCTCCTCACTGGTACACATTTGCACGCGAGTTTCATTTGATTTGATTTGATATTACCTACAAGGCGATCTCGGTCGGGGGTTTTTGTTGTTGTTGTTGTTGACAGGATTGTTTTCAATCTTACCTGTACCGCAATCGCAAAGTAAAGTCCCTTCAAGGTAATTACGGTCTTTAGAGCCGGAGCGTATCCTGGTTTCTACATCGTGAAGCGGAAAAGCTGGCAATAATCACCTCCTGGCCAGGACGCTAGTCTGACGCAGGTTTTGTACTCCCAAGCTAATGCTTGTACCCCCTTGCACCTGGGTGGAGTGGGGAAAATGCGTGTCACGTGAAGTGTCGTTCCCAAGGAAACACAACGTCGGACCTGGGGTTGCCAGGATTTGAACCCAGGATCTCATGATCCCCAGTCCGGCGGCCTAACTATACGGCCGCAGACGCCACTGTAATAGCGGGGAAAGGTTAATCTGACCGAAGAGGGCAAAAGAGGGGAAGTGATATCATAATTTACTTCCTTTGTAATATTAATGTTACTGTATTTACGCCCTTTGTAACAGCACCAAAAAACAAACAATTCAAAATGTCTCAGTCAGACTCAATACAAAAACCAAATCTAGAAATAATATAAGCCCAATTCTGAAATCCCTTCATTGGCTTCCAATAGAGAGTCTAGAATAAAATTCAAAATTGCCTGCCCTAATATTTAAAAAAGTCTATAATAAATTGGACCAAGCCATTTGAAAAGAGCCCAGTATAAGCCGCCAGCCTTCACGATAACTCAGATCATCATCTCAAACTGTCTTAGTCACAAATATACCCAAATCTAATTTCTCAGACGGGAGCTTTTGAATTGGCTGCACCCGAAGTGTGGAACTCGTTAACTGAGAACAAAGAAATGAAAAAATCTTTGACTGCTGTTAAATCAAAATTTAAATCTGAACTCTTTAAGAAATCCTTCTTAGTATAAGACCTTAGAATGAGTGGAAGTTCTTTTTATAATATTAATATTTGATATTTATATTTGATATCAATATAAACATGTTGTTAAGTTTTTATACACGATTTTTGATATTGTACTTTTAATTGTCGATGAGTGAGCTTGGATGTGTAAAAACTTTTTATTAAATAAATTCTATTATGAATCCTGTTAAGCGCCACTGAGCATTTTAAATGGATATTGGCGCTATACAAATGCCTTTTATATTATTATTATTATTTATTATTATATTAGTATTATTATTATTAGTAGTAGTAGTAGTAGTAGTAGTAGTAGTAGTATTATTGGTAGTGGTAGTGGTAGTGAAGTGGTAGTGGTAGTGGTAGTGGTAATGGTAGTGGTAGTGGTAGTAACAGTAGTAGTAGTAGTAGTAGTAGTAGTAGTCTTTTAGTAGTAGTAGTAGTAGTAGTTGGTAGTAGTAGTAGTAGTAGTAGTAGTAGTAGTAGTAGAGAGGAAATACGAAATTGAATATGAAGGCCTAATAGGTAGAACAGAGACAGTTACAAAGAAAGAAAAGTTTCGATACGTAAAAGCCCTTCCTTAGTACACAATAAGGATACAAGAATGATATAGTGATTGTGAGTGACACTATGAACGCCAAAAGATGGCTGGTGCAGGATGACCCATCAAGATTCCATGAGTAAGCCTCATAACAATAGAAAACCAAATGTATATATTTTAAAAAAATTAAAAATATAAGAAAGTGAAATGAAAAAGAACGAGAAAAAAAAGGAGAGAAATAAGGGAATGGGAATGAGGTAAAGCCACTAATGTGCTGAGAATGCTCAGACAAATGGACAGGGAGAGAGAGAGAGAAAAGAGAGAGAGAGAGAGAGAGAGAGAGAGAGAGAGAGAGAGAGAGAGAGAGAGAGAGAGAGAGAGAGAGAGAGAGAGAGAGAGAGAGAGAGAGAGAGAAGAGAGACAAGAGAGAGAGAGAGAGAGAGAGAGAGAGAGAGAGAGAGAGAAAGAGAGAGAGAGAGAGAGAGAGAGAGAGAGAGAGAGAGAGAGAAGAGAGAGAAAGAGAGAGAGAGAGAGAGAGAGAGAGAGAGAGAGAGAGAGAGAGAGAGACAGGGACAGAGACAGAGAGACAGAGAGTCAGACAGAGAGGGGGGGATCATACTGCTAATGATGAATTAAGTATATTGTAGTTTGCAGTTGAGGCCACATTGATTTATATTTCATTATCAGGCCCTGTTCCGCGTGGAATCTGTCACGCCAAGTACCATAGCATCTGGCGGACAGCAATGACTGATATGTCCAGGGTACCTGATGGTCACTGGAGCTAAAAGTGACAAGGAACAGGTTTGGATTGACAGTTTCTGATGTCGGTGAGGTGTTGGGTAAAGCATCAGCCAAGCGAAGACCAGTTTCTCTAATGACCATCATAGGAAATCGTTTA
>JAXRKP010000354.1:105000-117500 GCA_037039925.1 Doris montereyensis | reverse complement strand
ATAGACAGACTGACAGACAAACAGACAGAAACACACACAGACACAGAGAGAGAGAGAGAGAGAGAGAGAGAGAGAGAAGTTTAGAGAAACAGACAGACAGACAGACAGACATTTACAGACAGACAGAGTATATGAGAGAGAGAGAGAGAGCCAGAGACAGAGACAGAGCTGAGAGACAGACAGACAGAGACAGACACAGAGACAGATATAGACAGACAGACAGACAGAGAGAAAGAGATTGGACAGACAGACAGACAGACAGACAGACAGACACATACACAAAGCAGACATACAGAAAGAGAGAGATGCACACAGATAAATTATATAAAGATTACTGACAGACTATAGAGGGACAGACTCACACAGACAGACACCAGAGAACAAAGAGAGAGAGAAAGGTGAGAGAGAGAAGAAAGAGAGAGAGAGAGAGAGAGAGAGAGAGAGAGAGACCAGAAGAGAGCCAGAGACAGATATAATTTGGTATTACACAGAGAGATTAGACAACATTTCAGACAGACACGGAGAGAGAGTTTTTTTTTTACATTCAAAACGGACACAAACAGACATACAGAATATTGATAAAGAGATACAGAAAGATAGATATAGATAGATAGATAGAGTTTGAGAGAGTGTGAGAGAGAGAGAGTGTTTGTGTACCGCTGTGAGAGAGTTGAGATCTAGTTATATCAGAGAGCTCAGAGAGAGATTACTTTTCTATTTGTATCCCCCAACAACAACATCTAGATAATAAATTGTCTTATTTCACTCAGACAGATATAATTATAGAAAGATATGACGGATCTGTAGAAAGACAGACAGATTCAACAGACACACAGACAGGCATTCACTCATTCATTCATTCATTGTTGTGTCATTCATTCATTCATTCATTGTGTGTGTGTGTGTTGTGCATATAACCAATCCAATTTCCAATCATTCATTCATTCTTTTCAGTCTTTCATTTTAAAAGAAATCATTTATCTTTTAGATTATTTATTCTTGATTTTTTCCATTCATTGTGGGGAAGAATACATACATGAATATTCACCCACCAATAATACGATCTCTACTTCATTACGCCGGGGTTTCAGCCTCCACTTCTCCATTGAAGATTGTTTAATTAAAGGAGAATTCGGATCCATTTATTCATCCATTCATCCATCCATTCATCCATTTATTCATCCATTTATTCATCCATTCATCCATTTATTCATCCATTTATTTACTCATGATGGAATGTTTCATCAATTTGTCCATTTATTCATGTGTGAAAGTGTGTGGAATCCATCCTTCTATGGATAATGAAATTTATCCATGATCTTGAACCCAATCTTCCAGCTAGAATTAAACTCCATTCATCCACCCACCCACTAACCCATTTGCGATTTAATCAAAATCCCGTTCATTTACGTTTCTTTTGCCTTGTTTTCCTTATATCAAATTTAATTTACCATTAATATGTTTACGAACTAATGTTATAAAGACAAACTATTCGTACATTTTGTTGTACATTCAAACACAGTTTAATTCAAATTCAAATTTTACATCAAATCAAATCTAACACCCAAAAAGTTGAAGGTTTTAACCTCAATGCTTTGTTTTCACACTCCGCCGATGACAAATCAGGGACTACAGGAGTTATTAAAATTTAGCAATAGACTCAATATATTTTATACAAGATTGTCCCTGATGTTAATGATGTATGTTCACTAAGACTTTGCATTTGTGATAAATGCACAATCTGCTCAAACTTAAAGTATCTAAACATTTTTACATTGTGAGATGCTGTTAACTCGTTGTGACAACTCATCAATTGTGATGATGTGAGAATTCCTAATAATACGTAATAAGGAATTTCATAATAATTTAATAATAATAATAATAAAAATAATAATAGATAATAATATTTATATTATAATACTTATAGATGATATTTCATACTACGTTCTTATAGTGAGATTTGGTTCCACAAACTCTTAAAAGATGAGATTTCAGACATCATTTTTGATAGGAGATTTCATACCACATTTCTTTAGAGCCTTTTGCATTTGTTATCAGAGTTCATCCAGAATTCTTATAGAGGAGATTTCATACCACATTTCTTATAGGGGGCCTTTCATACATAATTCTTAACAACAGGGAGATTTCAAACAACAACGATAACACAAACAACAATGAAATCTTTCACGCCAATTTCTTATAAAAGATCGATATTTGCGGTTTTCAGCCAGATTTCAGGACATTTTTTACGGGACACGAAATGACATACATGGCATTTCTCAGAGAGGCTATTTCATACAAGACAGTGAAAGATTTCAGTCACATTTCAGCCAGCCAGTTTCAGACAGACAGACCTTATAGATGATTTCATACTACATTTCTTACTACAGGGAGATTTCAATGGCATTTCTTAGCAGAGCTTTCAGACCACTATTAACTTCGGCAATTGGATGAGACAGACCCCAATTCTTTAACCAAAACCCCTACTTAATTTGAAAAGTAAGAGCATTTCATCAAAGGAACAGACAGAGTAAGGAGATTTCAGAATATTTCTTATAGAGGAGATTTCATACTACATTTCTTATAGGAGATTTCAGGTAGATTTCTTAAAGATGAGAAGCGAAATTTCTTATAGGAGATTTCATACTACAATTCTTAAGGAGATTTCAGAGAGAGAGAGAGAGAGAGGAGATTTCAGGGACATTTCAGAGACAGAGATTTCAGACTTTACTCAGACGGGGATTGAGAGGGAAAGCGACCATGTAAATTACTGTCCATTGGAATATTACATAATATCACAGTTCGCCACATTGAGTCAGATACATCTTCCCTTTGGACGAAATAAAGATGGAACCAATGTTGATCTGAAGATAAAGGTAAGTATTTTTATTCGAGTTATTATCAACTGAAGAAAACGTTGCAACTTCGGATCTTTCATCCACGACATTGCTATACTAGATGCCTACGTCAGGTAACACGATAGATAGATATGTAGATAAAGATAAATAGCAAGATAGATAGATAGATAGATAGATAGATAGATAGATAGATAGATAATATAGATATAGATAGATAGATAGATAGATAGATAGGAAGATAGATAGATAGATAGATAGATATAGATATAGATAGATGAATGGATAGAGTCATAGAAAGTGTGGATATATATATAGATAGATAGATAGCTATATAGATAGATAGATAGATCTATAGATAACAAATAGACTGCATATATATGCGAGACGACACCATAAGATTTTTTTTTTCCTTCTAAAAATGCAAACATACAAACACGCAAACAGCAAATATGCATTCTCGCGTTATCTGCTTCGTATAGAGAGAGATATACACAGTGTTGAGTTATCCTCCAGGAAACAAGAGCCAAAGATAGAATAGATAAACAAAAGATAGAATAGATAGTCATCTGCAATAGATAGATAGATAGATATATAGATAGATAGATAGGTACAGAGAGATAGATAGATATATAGATATATAGATAGATGAATGGATAGATGTATAATAGATAGATAGATAGATTGATAATAGATAGATAGATAGATAGATAGATAGATAGATAGATAGATAGATAGATTGGATATTTAAATGTAGTTGAATACATTAATAATAAATATAAAGTGTGGAATGCATTGATATGCACAGTATCGAATGAATTGATATATAAATATAGTGAAGATAGATAGATAGATAGATAGTAGATAGATAGAATTGATAGATAGATAGATAGATAGATAGATAAATAGATAGATAGATAGATAAATTGATAGATAAATTGTCGAAGATCTGGATAGATAGATAGATAGATAGATAGATAAATTGTCGAAGGATAGATACAAAGATAGAATGATAGATAGATAAATAGATAGATAGATAGATAGATAGATAGAATGAATTGATATATAGATAGATAGATAGATAGATAGGTAGATAGATAGAATGATAGATAGATAAATAGATAAATAGATAGATAGATAGATAAATGATAGATAGATACAAGTGTTAATGAATTGATATGTCAAACAATGTCGAATGAATTGGTATGTCAGAAGTGAATGATAATGACATAAGGTAATATGAAAGCTCCATAGGAACAAAGACGAATGAATCGATATATAAATTGTCGAAACACTCCTGGCCATAAAGTGTCGAATGAAATGATTATAAAGTGTCGAATGAATTATAAAAAGTGTCGAATGAATTATATTAAATTGGTGGAAGGTTTGGTATATAAAGTGGCGAATGATTTTTGTATAAATTTTTCAAGGCTCTGGTATATAAATGGGAGTTTGTGAAATGATCTTAAGTGTCGAATGAATTGATATATAAATTGTCGAATGAATTGAATATCATAAAGTGTCTTATAATTGATACAGACTTACACCAAAATGAATTGATTTATAAATTGTGTTTCACCTCTACCTTGAGCGCTTTAAAGTTCGAATGAATTTTATTGTTGTTCTTGAATGAATTGGTATATCGGTGGGAATGAATTGGTATTTATTTTTCAAAGGTTTCTGCTAATGCAGCGGTTGATATTAAATTGGCACAAAATCTGCTGCGCTATATCCTGTTAATGAATTTTCTTTAAATTGTCAGCAAGGCACATTAGCTATATAAATGATCTATATATAAATCTATCTATCAATCTATTGATATATCTATATATCTATGATTTGATATATCTGTATTGTCGAATACTTCTATCTAAAGTATCAAATACATTGGTATCAAAAGTGTCCAAGACATTGGTATAGAAAGTTCTAAGATATTGGTATCTAAAGTATCAAAGACGTTGGTATAGAAAGCTCAAAGACATTGGTATGTAAAGTATCAAAGACATTGGTATGTAAAGTATCAAAGACTATCTGGTATGTAAAGTTTCTCTCTCTCTCTTGGTATCTCTCTCAAAGACATTGTCTGTAAAGTGTCAAAGACATTGGTATGTAAAGTGTCAAAGATATTGGTATGTAAAGTGTCAAAGACATTATATGTAAAGTGTCAAAGACAATATGCAAAGTCTCAAAGACATTGTATGTAAAGTGTCAAAGACTTGGTATGTAAAGTGTCAAAGATACATTGGAATCTCTCTCTGTCATAGACATTGGTATGTCTCTGTCAAAGACATTGGTATGTAAAGTGTCAAAGACATTGGTATGTAAAGTGTCAAAGACATTGGTATGTAAAGCGTCATAGACATTGGTATGTAAAGTGTCAAAGACATTGGTATGTAAAGTATCAAAGACATTGGTATGTATCTTTCTAAAAGTGTCAAAGACATTGGTATGTAAAGTGTCAAAGACTATTGGTATGTAAAGTATCAAAGACAATGGTATGTAAAGTATCAAAGACTATTGGTATGTAAAGTGTCAAAGACATTGTATGTATCTAAGTGTCAAAGATCTATCTATGTATGTAAAGTTATCTAAGGCGTTGCAGCTGAACCGACACTGGTATGTAAAGTGTCAAAGACATTGGTTTGAAACGGCTGAGACATCGGTATGTAAAATGGTTTTTAAGACAATGTTGCACTCTTAGGAAAGATACTTGGTCTCTACTTGCCTCACATTGGTATGTAAAGTGTCAAAGACATCAGTTAAAGTTAGAAAGACATTGTATGTAAAGTGTTAAAGACATCGGTATGTAAAGTTGTCGAACTGCATTTTCCCCAGGGAAAATTAGAGTGGAACTTTAAACATGAAATACTGCTTTTGAGAAAACAAATCAATTCCTCTGTATGGTTTTCGAAACGTGCAAGAAAGTCAACAACATCTTTAGTTAACACTGAACATGGAGTCCTAGTATTGTGTCAACAGATGCATGAGATCTTGTTAAAATCAGAGAGCGAGGTGATAATCGCCCCCCCTCCCTGAAGACGCTTTCTCAACAGAACAAGAACCCCCCTACCCACTTCCCCGCACAAAACAAAAACTCAAGTGGCGATGACATCGATTGATCTTATTATTCACTGGACCGTGTCAAATCCTAGTGACTCTCGCCAAGACGTTCCACTCCAGTTGGCACACTTTTTTCTTCTTTTTTTTCTTTCTTTTTTGAAGCTCAGCAGGGGAACAAAGAGATATACGAGAGCGGTGCCACATGTTGACAAAATAGGAAGATGACAGAGGAAGAATGATTTTGTGGTGGTAGGGGGCCTATACGTAAAGGGTGCACAATAATATAGTTGAATGTGAAGTTCATGTAAGTTCGATAAGTTCAGGTAAGTTCGATAAGTTCAGGTAAGTTCGGGTAAGTTCAGGTAAGTTCGATGAAGTTCAGGTCTACAAGAAAGATCGCCAATGCAGAGAAATAACAATAATGAGAACAATATCATGGTGGTACGGGTAGGTGTCATGGTACAAGTACATTAGTTGAGAATGATTATCTTCAGGTTTAAGAGAAATCTGCCAATGCAGAGAAAAAATTAGAATGAGAACAATTTTCTGGTGGTAAGGGTAGGTGTCATTTTAGAAATAGGCCTACATAATTGTTTTAGTTGACATTTAAATTCAGGTGTCCGAGAGAAATCTGCCAATGCAGAGAAAAAAGTAATATGAGAATGGTATCTCTGCTGGTAGGGGTAGGTGCCATGTTAGAAGTACATCTTATAGTTGAAATTTAAGTTCAGGTGTACGGAAAGTTTGCCAGTGCGGAAAAATGATATTTTAACACCTCTTCCGGCCCTTATCCCATTGCTTTTCTATGTTAAACTCAAGTGGTCAGACTAATGTCAAGTTTTACTCATACACAATAAAAAATATTCTCAAAAAGACCATCATATCCGATTATGCCACTCACAAAGAAAAACTAAAAAGTACAAAAGAAGCATAATATTTAGGTATCACACTAGATTAAAAGATGAAATGGAAAAAGCGCGTGGATGCTGGATAAAAAAATAGTCAAACCCTTGTATTTCTTCGACGGTAACTACAGCACTGCCATAGATCAGTGGGCGAAACAAATGCTACGAGATTTATGTTAGGCTCGGACTTGAGTACAGTTGCTCTGTTTGGGACCCATATCATGAAAACTCTGTTTGGGAGTATATCATGAAAACTCTGTTTGAGAGTATATCATGAGACCATATCATGAAAACTCTGTGTGAGACCATATCATGAAAATTCTGTTTGGGACCCAATCACCCTGTATCATGAAAACTCTGTTTGGGACCATATCATGAAAACCCCTGTTTGGGACCATATCATGAAAACTCTGTTTGAGACCATATCATCTCTGCTTGAGAATATCATGAAAACTCTGCTTGAGACCATATCATGAAAACTCTGCTTGAGACCATATCATGAAAACTCTGCTTGAGACCATATTATGAAAACTCTGCTTGAGACCATATTATGAAAACTCTGCTTGAAACCCATATCATGAAAACTCTGCTTGAGACCATATTATGAAAACTCTGCTTGAAACCATATCATGAAAACTCTGCCCATATCATAAGAAAATTCTGTTAGAGACCATATCATAAAACTCTGCTTGAACCATATTATGAAAACTCTGTTTGGGACCATTGAGACCCCATATCATGAAAACTCTGCAGTTAGAGACCATATCAACAGAAAACTCTGAGACCCATATCATGCAAACGACGTACAAAACTTAAGAGAGTGTAAAAACGAGCAGCTCGATTTGTGAGTGTGAATTATGACCCGACCATTAATTCCAGTCAAAACATGATCTCCAATGGCTACCACTCAAGATAAAAAGAGCAATGAGTGAATTAAAAACATTATTCAACGCACTCCACCAATCTCTCCCAATCCCTCTCGAACAACTTGAAACAAGAAATACAAAAACAAGAAAAATCCTCCAACAATCCTACTATGGTATCATCTAGAACAGACGCACATCCGTACTTATTTTGCCCGTCAACGATTAGACCGTCGAACGGTTTGCCATCAACAATTAGACCGTGGAACGGTTTGCCATCAACAATTAGACCGTCGAACGGTTTGCCATCAACAATTAGACCGTCGAACGGTTTGCCATCAACAATTAGACCGTGGAACATTTTTGCCATCAACAATTAGACCGTCAACGGTTTGCCATCAACGATTAGACCGTCGAACGGTTTGCCATCAACAATTAGACCGTGGAACAGTTTCCATCAACAATTCGACTGTCGAACGGTTTGCCATCAACGATTAGACCGTCGAACGGTTTGCCATCAACAATTAGACCGTGGAACGGTTTTCCATCAACGATTCATCAACGGTTTGCCACAATTCGACTGTGGAACGGTTTGCCATCAACGATTCGACTGTGGAACGGTTTGCCATCAACGATTCGACTGTAGAACGGTTTTCCATCAACCATCAACGATTCGACTGTGAACGGTTTGACCATCAACGATTCGACTGTAGAACGGTTTGCCATCAACGATTCGACTGTGGAACGGTTTTTCCATCAACAGATTAGACTGTGGAACGGTTTGCCATCAACAATTAGACTGTGGAACGGTTTGCCATCAACGATTCGACTGTGTAACGGTTTGCCATCAACGATTCGACTGTGGAACGGTTTGCAATCAACATTCGACTGTGGAACGGTTTGCCATCAACGATTCGACTGTGGAACGGTTTGCCATCAACGATTCGACCGTGGATTTCCCATCAACGATTCGACTGTGGAACGGTTTGCCATCAACGATTCGACTTGGAACGGTTTTGCCATCAACAATTAGACTGTGGAACGGTTTGACATCAACGAATTGGAACGGTTTGCCATCAACGATTCGACTGTGAACGGTTTGCCATCAACGATTCGACTGTGGAACGGTTTGCCATCAACGATTCGACTGTGGAACGGTTTGCCATCAACGATGTCGATCAACAATTAGACCGGGAACGGTTTTCCATCAACGGTTTGCCATCAACGAGGAACTTTGCCATACGGTTCGACTGTGGAACGGTTTGCCATCAACGATTCGACTGTGGAACGGTTTGCCATCAACAATTCGACTGTGGAATGGTTTGCCATCAACGATTCGACCAACGGTTTGCATCAACGATTCGACTGGTGGAACGGTTTGCCATCAACGAGACAGTCAATTCGAGTGTCGAACTGTGGAACCTCAATCATTTCCAAAACATTTTGGACAACGATTCGACTGTGGAAAATTTGCCTCCAAATTCGAGATCTTTGCCAACTATAAAACAACAAGCCAACGTAAGACAAGCCATCTTCAAAAATGAATTGTGGATTCATTAGACAGAAGAAGAAGAAGAAGAAGAAGAAGAAGAAGAAGAAGAAGAAGAAGAAGAAGAAGAAGAAGAAGAAGAAGAAGAAGAAGAAGAAGAAGAAGAAGAAGAAGAAGAAGAAGAAGAGAGAAGAAGAAGAAGAAGAAAGACAGAAGAAGAAGAAGAAGAAAAATGAAACAGAAGACAGAAGAAACAATGAGTCGAGAGAAAGAATGAGAGAGACAGACAGAGAGAGAGAGAGAGAGAGAGAGAGAGAGAGAGAGAGAGAGAGAGAGAGTGAGAGAGACAGACAGACAGACAAACATATAGACGGACACACAGACATACACATAGAGAAAAAGAGGCAGAGACAGAGACAGAGAGACAGAGACAGACACAGAGAGAGAGAGAGAGAGAGAGAGAGAGAGAGAGAGAGAGAGAGACAGACAGACAGACAGACAGACAGACAGACAGACAGACAGACAGACAGACAGACAGACAGACAGAAAAGAGACAGACAGACAGACGGACAGACAGAGAGACAGAGAGAGACAGAGGGAGGCAGACAGAGACAGAGACAGAAACAGAGACAGAGACAGAGAGACAAACAGACAGACATACAGACAGAGACAGACAGAGAGACAGAGAGACAGATACAGGGAGACAGAGAGACAGAAAGACAGAGATAGACAAACAGGAAAGACAGACAAGCAGACAGAAGCCAGAACAAAAAAGAATAAAAGAGATAAAAGATCAATACACTTTCCTCTCTGCTCTTGACAAAGTTCGACTATTTGCGAAAATATTTGATGACCAAATTCAATCACGTTATAAATTATCATCTTTATTCTCAATGATATTTACACAATTGCACAGTTTTTTTAAACTTAATGTTCACGGTCAAGCTCCGCGTGTATTCATTTCACACTAAAAGTCACGTCATTGATATGCGTTTGCCCTTCCTTAACTCATCCCTTCATAGGAGACTCGTTGGTCTAGAGGCAAAGTGTCAACATCTCAACAAAGTGGTGGGTTCAAGCCCTGCCGACGGTTGAAAAATGATCTCGAGTCCAGGTAGTCTAGTCCAGGTAGATGGATCTCGTGTGCAGATCAATCACAACATTCTGTGTGCGTTAAAGATCTTACCAAAAAGGCCCCGAGATCATCTTAGTTGCGGATGTTGGTAAATCAAATCAAATAAACAACAAAAAAAAAAACAAAAACAAACATTCCCCTAATAAAGTGCGAGTGTGTATTCGTGACGGGGTATTCTATCTAGTTCTAACTTCTTCCTTGTATTTTTTTTTAAATCTAGTTGTCAAGGGAGGCTATCCTATCTCCTTTACTGAAAGTACCATGATCAGGTTTCCATGGAAACACACCCAACCCTTCTTCTTTTCTTCTTTTTTTTTCTTTCGGTCTGTGCTCAATGGTTTAACCAATTAAAACCAAGAAGCTTTTTCCCTACAGCAACTTCCGACTATGTCATTATAAGTGTTTTGAAAGTTTTTAGTAGTTTTTTATTATTATTTAAGTTTGTTCGGATTGCCTTTTTAAACAGCCAATTTACACAGAGTTGCAATCTGCCCACGATATCTCCTTTTTGTCGTCGGTCTCTGATGAGACTTAATATCTATTCACCTATCTGAACCGGGAGGGGGGGTAAGGGAGGGGAGGAAGATATGGGATGAAGTGGGTTTTACTCGAAAATAAACTAGAAAACAATATTCAATCAACAAGATTTGAACCCATGAACTTTTTTTTGAGAGGCTGATTTTTGCCTCTGTCTCTGGGCTATCGGGTCCCTTACCTGACCATCGTCTGTGTTAACTCATTTTATGCTTACCACTTCCTCTCTTACCCTGACCATCGTCTGTGTCAATCCATTTCATGCTTACCACCTTCCTCTCTTTCCCTGACCATTGTCTGTGTCAACCCATTTCATGCTTACCACTTTCCTCTCTTACCCTTACCATCGTCTGTGTCAACCCATTTCATGTTACCACATTCCTCTCTTACCCTGACCATTGTCTGTGTCAACCCATTCCATGCTTACCACTTTCCTCTCTTTCCCTGACCATCGTCTGTGTCGACCCATTTCATGTCTTTTCAACCCTTATCGTCTGTGTCAGCCATTTCATGCTTACCACTTTCCTCTCTTTCCCCTTACCATCGTCTGTGTTAACCCATTCCATGCTTACCACCATTGTCTGTGTCAACCCATTTCATGCTTACCACTTTCCTCTCTTTCCCTGACCATCGTCTGTGTCAACCCATTCCATGCTTACCACTTTCCTCTCTTTCCCTGACCATCGTCTGTGTCAACCCATTTCCATGCTTACCACTTTCCTCTCTTTCCCTGACCATCGTCTGTGTTATTTCATGCTTACCACTTTCCATCGTCTGTGTCAACCACTTTCCTCTCTTTCCTGACCATTGTCTGTGTTAACCCATTCCATGCTTACCACATTCCTCTCTTTCCCTGACCATCGTCTGTGTCAATTCCCATTTCATTGTCTGTGTTAACCCACTTTCCTCCCTATCAAATCACTTTCTATTTCAACCATCAAAAATCACATTAACTCCCAACCATTCCTTTCCCTTTTACCTTTAGCACTCCAACAAGAACCAATTTATCTGCACCGTAACTATGTTCAAAATTAAACTCCTATTTCGAATGCAAACAGGGGACTCGGTAGTCCAGAGGCAAGGTATCGGCCTCTCAACCCTAAAGGTTGTGGGTACAAGCCGAAGATTGAACAAATTTGTCAAATTTTGTCTCATATACACCTGGTCTAGGTAGGACGATCGCTACCTAGTCCTGTCCGAGACGGACGTTGAAAAAGGCGGCCCTGTGTGCAGATCATAACACTGTGCACGATTAAATTCGTCTGACTGTTTAAGAGACAGTCAGTGCAAAATTTAAAAATCTTACCTAAAAAAGTCTCAAATCCCGTTAGTTGTGGATGTGGGAAAATCATATCAAAAACAAATCATATAAAAAGAAAAAAATTCTATCCCCTACCCAATGAAATCCTTTCCTTTCCAATCAAAAACTAAATCACACCCACCCCTATCACTTTTACCTTAAGTGCTACATCAAAAATCAATTTTCTGATCTCAAACTGTGTCCAAATTACACCCTCGGTTTCCTCAACCCTTCTTATTTTCTTTTCTTTTTTTTCGGTCTGTGCTCAAAGGTTTTAACCAATCAACGACTAAGAAGCTTTTTCCTACAGCAAACTTCCGACTATATCATTATAAGTGTCTTGAACTGGGGTGAAAGTT
>JAXRKP010000354.1:70000-100000 GCA_037039925.1 Doris montereyensis | reverse complement strand
AAAAGACGTGTGTATCATCCACGAGATCAACTCAATGGAATCCATGAACTACACGGCCAAAAAAACGTGTGACTACACGGCCAAAGACGCGTGAATCACGTTTTGGTACACGGCCAAAAAGACGTTTCCACGATTTCAATAACTAAACGGCTAAAAAGACATGTGTATCCACGTTTCCAATAAGACTAAACGAAATTATGAAAACCATCACGTCCAATAAGACTAAAAGGCTAAAATGAGGTGTGTATCCACGTTTCCAATAAGACTTTTGTGTATCCACGTTTCAATAAGACTAAAAGGCTAAAATGACGTGTGTATCCACCAATACTACACGAAAAAGACGTGTCGTTTTCAATTTCGCTCCATTTATTTTAGCTCCTATCGCTCACCAGTTAAGAGGCGCGGCAGGCACGAGATCAACTCAATGGAAAACTATGACCGTTTTGGTATTTTTTTAAATTCAGCGCCCCGCCCCGAAATTATGAAAACCATCACGTCAATACTAGCTTTCTTTTTGCATTCAAAGTTTTAATAAATCAATCTTTTTTTGTACGGCCCGCGTTTTATTTATTTCAAAATGGCACGTCGATCGAAACGATCTGATGTCGTGTCGTGTCGTGTCGTGTCGTGTCGTGTCATGTCGTACGTGTCATGTCGTGTCGTGTCGTGTCGTGTCATGTCGTGTCGTGTCGTGTCATGTCGTGTCGTGTCATGTCCCATGTCGTGTCATGTCGGTCGTGTCGTGTCGAAAACGACGTGTCGTGCCATGTCGTGTCGTGTCATGTCGTCGTGTCGTGTCGTGTCTCGTGTCATGTCATGTCGTGTCGTGTCGTGTCATGTCGTGTCATGTCGTGTCGTGTCGTGTCATGTCATGTGTGTCATGTCGTGGCGTGTCATGTCGTGTCGTGTCGTGTCGTGTCATGTCGTGTCGTGTCATGTCGTCATGTCGTGTCGTGTCGTGTCGTGTCGTGTCGTGTCGTGTCATGTCATGTCGTGTCGTGTCGTCATGTCGTGTCGTGTCGTGTCGTGTCATGTCATGTCGTGTCATGTCGTGGCGTGTCATGTCGTGTCGTGTCGTGTCGTCATGTCGTCGTGTCGTGTCATGTCGTGTCGTCGTGTCGTGTCGTCGTGTCATGTCATGTCGTCGTGTTGTGTCGTGTCATGTCGTGTCGTGTCGTTTCGTTTCATGTCGTGTCGTGCCGTGTCGTGTCGTGCCGTGCCGTGTCGTGTCTTGTCGTGTCGTGCCGTGCCGTCGTGTCATGTCGTGTTATATCATGTCGTGTTGTGTCGTGTCATGTCGTGTCGTGTCATGTGGTCGTGTCCATATCGTGTCGTGCCGTGTCGTGTCGTGTCGTGTCGCGTCGTGTCGTCGTAACGTGTCGTGTCATGTCGTATCATGTCGTATCATAACAGGTGGACTCAAGCCTTAATTCTATTGATGCCTCAGCTTCATTCCCTACTGAAAGGTATAAATGTGTGCATTGTCTCGAAGTGTTCTGGCTCGAATTGGCTCAGAAGCTTCGGGCAGTCAATAAAATTCTCCTGCCTTCTCGTTCTGTTCTTCTTCCTTTTTTACTTGACTATAGCCAACTATTTTGTGGCGAATAATTGAATCATTCATTATAATCTATTAATATTGATGATTTGTATGTAAATCTTTGATGCAGTTATGTTTATGAAACGTCATATGAGATTTGTAAGTATTTCTTTGATGTAAAAGAGTAAAATTAAAACATCTGACACGTGTTCAATAGCCTTCAGTAACATTATTTCTAGAACCACTAAACATCTTCTGGCATTTAAATGAATTGATCTTTGATGTAAATATGTCTATTGAACGTCGTATGACATTTAGATGAAAAGCGTTGATGTAAATATGTCTATTGAAAGTAGTATTCCATTAATATGTTAACCTGTGATATAAATATGTCCATTGAAAGTCTTATACCATTAATATGTAAATCATGGATGCAAATATGGCTTTAAAACATTGTATAACATTAATGTGTAAACCATTGATGTAAAATATGTCCTTAATATGTAAACTAAAATATGGTTGTATAACATTAATATAAACTTAATATAGTTAACCATTGATGTGTAGATATGTCTATTAAACGTTGCATAACATTAATATGTAAACCATTGATGTAAAATGTCCTTTAAACCGGTTGTATAACATTAATACGTCGTAAACCATTGATGTAGATATGTCTATTAAACGTCGTATAACATCAATATACGGAAACCGTGGATGTAGATATGTTCTATTAAACGTCGTATAACATCAATATGTAAACCGTGGATGTAGATATGTCTCATTAAACGTCGTATAACATTAATATGCAAACCGTGGATGTATATATGTCTATTAAACGTCGTATAACATCAATATGTAAACCGTGGATGTAAATATGTCTATAAAGAGTATAACATTCAATATGTAAACCGTGGATGTAGATATGTCTATTAAACGTCGTATAACATTCATATGTAAACCGTGGATGTAAACAAGTCTATTAAACGTCGTATAACATTCATATGTAAATCTTTTATGTAAACATGTCTATTAAACGTCGTATAACATCAATATGCATACCGTGGATGTAAATATGTCTATTAAACGTCGTATAACATCAATATGAAGACATATGATGTAGATATGTCTATTAAACGTCGTATGAACATCAATGAAGACATATGATGGATAAATATGCCTGTTGTGGATGTGGATGTAGATATGTTCATTGAACATCTTGTTACAATAAAATGTTTACCTACTGTTAAACATATCTATTGAATGTCATATAACACAAATATGTAAACCGTTGTGAAATATATCTTTTAAGAGGAATGACATTAATATGTAAATGTTTGATAACAAATATATCTCTGTAACGTGGTATGAATATTTCATATCTTTGATGTAAACTAGTCTGATGAACGTCGTGTGACATCAATATGTAAATCTTTTATGTAAACATGTCTTTGAAATACTTTGGAACATTGATATGAAGACATATGATGTAAATATGTCTTTGCAACACTTTGGAACATTGATATGAAGACATATGATGTAAATATGTCTTTGCAACCCTTTGGAACATTGATATGAAGACATATGATGTAAATATGTCTTTGCAACCCTTTGGAACATTGATATGAAGACATATGATGTAAATATGTCTTTGAAATACTTTGGAACATTGATATGAAGACATATGATGTAAACATGTCTTTGCAACCCTTTGGAACATTGATATGAAGACATATGATGTAAATATGTCTTTGAAATACTTTGGAACATTGATATGAAGACATATGATGTAAATATGTCTTTGCAACCGTTTGGAACATTGATATGAACACATATGATGTAAATATGTCTTTGAATCTTGCATGACATTGAATATGTAGACTTTCAATGTAAATATGTCTATTGAACGTTGATTATGACATTGGTATGTGGCTCATATAAATATGTCTATTGAATGTCGTGAACATTGATATGATGGTTCATATAAATATGTAAATGGAATGTCGTTGACATTGATATGTAGACCTTTTATGTAAATATGTCTATTGAATGTCGTGTGACATTGGTATGTAGACCTTTATGAAATATGTCTTTGAATGTCGTGTGACATTGATATGTAGACCTTTTATGTAAATATGTCTATTGAATGTCATGACATTGGTATGTAGACCTTTTATGTAAATATGTCTTTTGAATGTCGTAATGACATTGGTATATCCTTTATGTAAATATGTCTTTGAATGTCATGTGACATTGATATGTAGACCTTTTATGTAAATATGTCTATTGAATGTCATGTGACATTGATATGTAGACCTTTTATGTAAATATGTCTATTGAATGTCGAGTAACACATTGATATGTAGACCTTTTATGTAAATATGTCTATTGAATGTCATGTGACATTGATATGTAGACTTTTATATAAATATTCTATTGAATGTCGTGTGAATATGTCATATAAATATGTCTATTGAATGTCGTGACATTGATATGTAGACCTTTTATGTAAATATGTCTTTTGAATGTCGTGACATTGATATGTAGACCTTTTATGTAAATATGTCTTTTGAATGTCGTATGACATTGATATGTAGACCTTTATGTAAATATGTCTATTGAATGTCGAGTGACATTGATATGTAGACCTTTTCATGTAAATATGTCTATTGAATGTCGTGTGACATTGATATGTAGACCTTTTATGTAAATATGTATATTGAATGTCGAGTAACATTGATATGTAGACCTGTTATGTAAATATGTCTATTGAATGTCGATGTGACATTGATATGTAGACCTGTTATGTAAATATGTCTATTGAATGTCGTGTGACATTGATATGTAGACCTTTTATGTAAATATGTCTATTGAATGTCGTGTGACATTGATATGTAGACCTTTCATGTAAATATGTCTATTGAATGTCGTATGACATTGATATGTAGACCTTTCATGTAAATATGTCTATTGAATGTCGTATGACATTGATATGTAGACCTTTCAAGTAAATATGTCTATTGAATGTCGTATGACATCTTTTTATGTAAATATGTCTAGAATGTCGTGTGACATTGTATGTAACCTATGTTATGTCTATTGAATGTCGTATGACATTGATATGTAGACCTTTATGTAAATATGTATATTGAATGTCAGACATTGATATGTAGACCTTTTATGAAATATGTCATTGAATGTCGTGACATTGATATGTAGACCTTTTATGTAAATATGTCTATTGAATGTCGTAATGACATTGATATGTAGACCTTTCATGTAAATATGTCTTTTGAATGTCGTATGACATTGATATGTAAACCTTTGAAAAGTATGTCTATTGTTGAATGTCGTATGACATTGATATGTAGACTTTTAAGTAAATATGTCTATTGAATGTCGACATTGGTATGTAGACCTTTCATGTAAATATGTCTATTGAATGTCGTATAACATTGATATGTAAACCTTTCATGTAAATATGTCTATTGAATGTCGTATGACATTGATATGTAAATATGACTATTGAATGTCATATGACATTGATATGTAGACCTTTCATGTAAATATGTCTTGAATGTCGTTTTGAATTGATATGTAGACTTTTATGTAAATGTGAACAATGTTAATTGGTATGTAAAACCTTTGATGTAAATATGTCTATTGAACGTCTTGTCACAAAATATGTCAAAATGTTGATGCTTGATGTAAACATGTCTATTGAAAGTATGATATAAATTCATATGTAAATTTATGAAGTAACCTTTCATGAATGTCGTATCAAACGTAGACATATGGCAATATTGAAATGTATGCAAATATGTCTATTCAACGGCTCTGTCTATACAAATTATGTATAATTGTGTCGTCGTATGACATTGATAAATGTAAATTTTTATTTAAATATGTCTATTGAACGTCTATGATAATAATTGAAATCGTATGACATCCATTATGTTTTGTTCGTATGACATTTAAATGTGGAAATGGTATGTCTATTGAACATCGTATGACATTGGTTTATGTATATTTTTTATGTAAATGATATGTCTATTGAACATCGTATGACATCCATGTTTTATGTAGACATTTTATGTAAATGATATGTCTATTGAACACCGTATGACATCCATGTTTTATGTAGACATTTTATGTAAATGATATGTCTATTGAACATCCGTGTGACATACACATTTATGTATAATTGTTCGTGTTGTATATGACATTGGACATTGGTGTATATTTTTTATGTAAATGATATGTCTATTGAACATCGTGTGACATTGGTATATATACCTTTTATGTAAATGGTATGTCTATTAAACATCGTGTGACATTGGTATGTATACCTTTTATGTAAATGGTATGTCTATTGAACATCGTATGACATTGGTATGTATACCTTTTATGTAAATGGTATGTCTATTGAACATCGTATGACATTGGTATGTATACCTTTTATGTAAATGGTATGTCTATTGAACATCGTATGACATTGGTATGTATACCTTTTATGTAAATGATATGTATATTGAACGTCGTGTGATATTGGTATGTATACCTTTTATGTAAATGATATGTATATTGAACGTCGTGTGACATTGGTATGTATACCTTTTATGTAAATGGTATGTCTATTGAACAACGTATGACATTGGTATGTAGACCTTTTATGTAAATGGTATGTCTATTGAACATCGTATGACATTGGTATGTAGACCTTTTATGTAGATATGTATAGTAAGTATAGCACTTTGCTAAACTATGTCTTCTTGTAGTGGTGTTATCTCTATTGAACTTCATATAACAGCCTGTGGTAAAATTCCATAAACATGAATGTCATAATATACTATTCTGCATATGTGTGTATTTCTATATGAATATGTTTGTTTTCATCGTCAAATTAACGTGTTCAAAGTCGAAAGCCCTTGTCTAGGCCGTCCATAAGATTATAGAATCCCTTGGGATGGAGGGGGGGGGGAGTGAAGTCTGTCAGAACTATACGCCTTTGACGAGTGTCATATTTTTTTTTAATCAATCACTTCTCTGCGAACTGCCTGAAACAAGATTACGTCTTTATGAATTGTATGTCGATACAAGATTACGTCTTTACGAATTGTATGTCGATACAAGATGACGTCTTTTGCGAATTGTATGTCGATACAAGATGACGTCTTTACGAATTGGTATGTCGATACAAGATGACGTCTTTTACGAATTGTATGTCGATACAAGATGACGTCTTTACGAATTATATGTCGATACAAGATGACGTCTTTATGAATTATATGTCTATACAAGATGACGTCTTTATGAATTATATGTCGATACATGATGACGTCTTGACGAATTGTATGTCGATACGTAGCGGGGTGACAAAGGTAACTTGTTCATGTGGTGGCAGTGGACGTGGGACGTTTGCGATATTACAAAAGAACCCTTAAAACGGCGACGATCATGATCCTGCGCCTCAAATTTCAGCCATCCGGCGCTGTCTTCAACGCGGCAGACAATTTATGCGGCTTTCTTGCTTTGAGAAAGGGGAACCCCCACTGGAATAGTGAGAACTACAGAAATCCATTGAATGCCGATCTTCCGTGGGTCTTCTGAGGTTATTGGGATGTCATGTCGCGAATATAAACGTTTTATAGCAAAAGTGTGTTTTATGAATTGTTCTATCACGTTTATATGAACAATTGACGTCCAATGGCTACAGTGCGAAAACCTTATACGAGGTTGTATACGTGTAAGGTTTACATGAGCACCAGTTGAGGTCATTGTTTCTGTATCATAGTCTTGATCGACATCTTTATCAACATGTCTATGGATGTCTTACTACCCGACTTTCAACGTCCATAAACAGCTTTATCAATGTCTTTGATAATGTTTTTATTAATGTCTGTATCAATGTCTTTGCCAATGGGTTTTTTTCTATTAATGTCTGTATCAATGTCTTTGCCAATGGGTTTTTTTTCTATTAATGTCTGTATCAATGTCTTTGCCAATGTTTTTTTTTCTATTAATGTCTGTATCAATGTATTTGCCAATATTTTTATTAATGTCTGTATCAATGTCTTTGCCAATGGTTTTTTTCATTAATGTCTGTATCAATGTATTTGTCAATGTTTTTATTTATGTCTGTATCAATGTTATTGCCAATGGGTTTTTTTCATTAATGTCTATATCAATGTCTTTGCCAATGGGTTTTTTCATTAATGTCTGTGTATCAATGTCTTTGCCAATGGTTTTTTTTTCTATTAATGTCCTTATCAATGTCTTTGCAATGTTTTTATTGATGTCTGTATCAATGTCTTTGCAATATTTTTATTAATGTCTTTATCAATGTCTTTGCCATGTTTTTATTAATCTCTCATATCAATGTCTTTGCCAAGGTTTTATTAACATGTGTATCAACGTCTTTATCAATGTTTTTACCATGTCTTTATCAATGTTTTTACCATGTCTTTATCAATGTCTTTTGCTAATGTTTTATTACCATGTGTATCATTGTCTTTATCAATGTTTTTACCATGTCTTTATCAATGTTTTTACCATGTCTTTATCAATGTTTTTACCATGTCTTTATAATGTCTTTACCATGTCTTTATCAATGTTTTTACCATGTCTTTATCAATGTCTTTACTAATGTTTTATTAATATGTGTATCAATGTCTTCATCAATGTCTTTACTATGTCTTCATCAATGTCTTTGCCAATGTTTTATTAATATGTGTATCAATGTGTTCATCAATGTCTTTGCCAATGTTGTATTAATATGTGTATCAATGTGTTCATCAATGTCTTTATCAATGTCTTTGCCAATGTTTTAGTAACAGGTGTATCAATATCTTCACCAATGTCTTTGTCAATGTTTTATTAACATGTGTATCAATGTCTTTATGAATGTCTTTATGAATGTCTTTACAATGTCTTCATCCATGTCTTTATAAATGTCTTTATCAATGTCTTTGGTTGGCAATGTGTGTATCAATGGCTTTATAATGTCTTAATCAATGTCTTTAATATGTCTTTATCAATGCCTTTATCAATGTCTTTAATATGTCTTTATCAATGTCTTTGTAATGTCTTAATCAATGTCTTTATCAATGTCTTTAATATGTCTCTTATCAATGTCTTTACAATGTCTTAATCAATGTCTTTATCATGTCTTCATCAATGTCTTTACCAATGTTTTATTAACATGTGTATTAATGTCTTCATCAATGTCTTTCCCAATGTTTTTTTATTATCATGTATATCAATGTTCTATCAATGTCTTCATCGATGTATTTGTCAATGTTTCATTAACATGTGTTTCAATGTCTTCATAAATGTCTTTACCATGTCTTTAGCAATGTTTTTGCCAATGTTTTATTAATATGTGTATCAATGTCTTCATCCATGTCATTACAATGTCTTCATCAATGTCTTTCCCAATGTAGTATTAACATACGTATCAATGTCTTCATCCATGTCATTACAATGTCTTCATCAATGTCTTTCCCAAGGTGTATTAACATACGTATCAATGTCTTCCTTTCATTTCATTACAATGTGTTCATCAATGTCTTTGCAAATGTTTCCATTAACATGTGTATCAATGTCTTTATGAATGTTTTACAATGTCTTCATCAATGTCTTTGTAATGTCTTTATCAATATCTTTATACGTCTTCATCAATGTCTTTTGGTAATGTCTTTATCAATGTCTTCACAGTGTCTTTAACAATGTCTTTACAATGTCTTTATCAATGTATTTGCAATGTGTTTATGAATGACTTTACAATGTCTTTATCAATGTTTTTACAATGTCTTTATCAATGTCTTTCATTTGTCTATCAATGTCTCTACAAAGTTTTCATCAATGTCTTTACCATGTCTTTATCAATGTCTTTGTCAATGGTTTATTAACATGTGTATCAATGTCTTTATCAATGTCTTCACAATGTCTTTATTAATGTGTTTGCCAATGTTTTATTAACATGTGTATCAATGTCTTCATCAATGTCTTCACAATGTCTCATCGCTGTGTTTGCCAATGTTTTATTAACATGTGTATCAATATCTTCATCAATGTCTTTGCCAATGTTTTATTAACATGTGCATCAATGTCTTTATGAATGTCATTACAATGTCTTCATCAATGTCTTTACAATGTCTTTATCAATATATTTGTAATGTCTTCATCAATATCTTTGCAATGTCTTTATCAATGTCTTTACAGTATCTTTATCAATGTCTTTACAATGTCTTTATCAATGTCGTTACAATGTCTTTATCAATGTATTTACAATGTCTTTATCAATGTCTTTTTCATGTGTCTTCATCAATGTCTTACAATGTGTTCATCAATGCTTTTATCATGTCTTTATCAATATCTTACAATGTGTTCATCAATGCTGTTATCATGTCTTTATCAATGTCTTACAATGTGTTCATCAATGCTTTTATCATGTCTTTATCAATGTCTTACAATGTGTTCATCAATGCTGTTATCATGTCTTTATCCATGTCTTACAATGTGTTCATCAATGCTGTTATCATGTCTTTATCAATGTCTTACAATGTGTTCATCAATGCTGTTATCATGTCTTTATCAATGTCTTACAATGTGTTCATCAATGCTTTTATCATGTCTTTATCAATGTCTTACAATGTGTTCATCAATGTCGTTACAATGTCTTTATCAATGTCTTACAATGTGTTCATCAATGCTTTTATCATGTCTTTATCAATGTCTTACAATGTGTTCATCAATGCTGTTATCATGTCTTTATCAATGTCTTACAATGTGTTCATCAATGCTTTTATCATGTCTTTATCAATGTCTTACAATGTGTTCATCAATGTCGTTACAATGTCTTTATCAATGTCTTACAATGTGTTCATCAATGCTTTTATCATGTCTTTATCAATGTCTTACAATGTGTTCATCAATGCTGTTATCATGTCTTTATCAATGTCTTTGCCAATGCTTTATTAATATGTGTATCAATGTCTTCGTCAATGTCTTTAAAATGTCTTGATCAATGTGTTTGCCAATGTTTTATTGACATGTGTATCAATGTGTTCATCAATGTCTTTGCCAATGTTTCATTAACATGTGTATCAATGTCTTCATTTAATGTCTTCCTCAATGTCTTTACCATGTCTTTACCAATGTCTTTGCTAATGTTTTATTAATATGTGTATCACTGTCTTCATCTATGTCATTACAATCTCTTCATCAATGTCTTTTCCAAATGTTTTATTAATGTCTGTATCCATGTCTTTATCAACGTTTTTAAAATATATTTATCAATGTCGTTATTAAAGTCCTTATCAATATCTTTTATCAACGTCATTATCAACGCTTTGCCATGTCTTTATCAACGTCCTTGTCAACGTCTTCATTTCAACGTCTTCATCACAACGTCTTTATCTCAACTTCTTTATCTCAACGTCTTTATCTCAACGTCTTCATCTCAACGTCTTTATCTCAACGTCTTTTATCTCAACGTCTTTATCTCAACGTCTTTATCTCAACGTCTTTATCTCAACGTCTTTATCACAACGTCTTTATCACAACGTTTTTATCTCAACGTCTTTATCACAACGTCTTTATCTCAATGTATTTATCTCAACGTTTTTATCTCAACGTATTTATCTCAACGTCTTTATCTCAACGTCTTTATCTCAACGTCTTTATCTCAACGTCTTTATCTCAACGTTTTTATCTCAACGTCTTTATCTCAACGTCTTTATCTCAACGTCTTTATCTCACCGTTTTTACAATGTATTTATCAATGTCGTTATTAAAGTCTTTATCAATATCTTTTATCAACGTCATTATCAACGCCTTGCCGTGTCTTTATCAACGTCCTTGTCAACGTCTTCATCTCAATGTCTTCATCTCAATGTCTTCATCTCAACGTCTTCATCTCAACGTCTTTATCACAACGTCTTATCACAACGTCTTCATCTCAACGTCTTTATCTCAACGTCTTCATCTCAACGTCTTTATCTCAACGTCTTTATCACAACGTCTTTATCTCAGCGTCTTTATCACAACGTCTTTATCACAACGTCTTTATCTCAATGTCTTTATCACAACGTCTTTATCACAACGTCTTTATCACAACGTCTTTATCTCAACGTCTTCATCTCAACGTCTTTATCTCAACGTCTTTATCACAACGTCTTCATCTTAAAGTCTTCACCTATGCGTTTATTGAGGTCATCAGAGACCTGATTATCAACGTCTTTATCAACATCTTTATCAACTTCTGTTTTCCTCAACGTCTTATCAACATTGTTATCATGTCTTTATTAATTCTTTATCGACGTCTTGATCAACACATTCTTCAAGGTCTGCATCAAAGTCTTTATCAACATCTTTATTAACGTCATAATCAACGAACATCAAAGCTTTTATCAAAATCTCTATGAATATCTTTATCAAAGTCTTAACAAAAGTATTTATGAAAATCTCTATGAATATTTTATCAAAGTCTTAACAAAAGTATTTATCATCTATGAATATCAAATTTATCACAAGCTCTCTTTATCATGAATATCTTTATCAAAGTCTTAACAAAAGTATTTATCAAAGTCTTAACAAAAATATTTATCTCTAATGAATATCTTTATCAAAGTCTTAACAAAAGTATTTATCACAAGCTTAACTTATGAATATCTTAATCAAAGTCTTAACAAAAGTATTTATCACAAGCTCTATGAATATCTTAATCAAAGTCTTAACAAAAGTATTTATCAAAATCTCTATGAATATCTTTATCAAAGTCTTAACAAAAGTATTTATCAAATATCTTTATCAAAGTCAAACAAAAATATTTATCAAAATCTCTATGAATATCTTTATCAAAGTCTTAACAAATATTTATCAAAATCTCTTAACAAAAGTATTTATCTCTCTATGAATATCTTTATCAAAGTCTTTTTTTATCAAAGTCAACAAAAGTATTTATCAAAAATCTCTATGAATATCTTTATCAAAGTCTTAACAAAGTATTTATCAAAATCTCTATGAATATATTTATCATATGAATATCTTTATCAGTATTTTTATCAAAATCTCTATGAATATCTCTATCAAAAGTTTTATAAAATCTTAAATATCTTAATTCTTAACAAAAGTTTTATCAAAATCTCTATGAATATCTTTATCAAAACAAAAGTATTTATCAAAATCTCTATGAATATCTTAATCAAAGTCTTAACAAATTTATCAAAATCTCTATGAATATCTTAATATCAAAGTTTTAAAATCAAATATCTATTTATCTTAACAATCTCTCTATGAATATCTTTATCAAAGTCTTAACAAAAGTATTTATCAAAATCTCTATGAATATCTTAATCAAAGTCTTAACAAAAGTATTTATCACAAGCTCTATGAATATCTTAATCAAAGTCTAAACAAAAATATTTATCACAAGTATTTATCAAAATCTCTATTTAATATCTTAATCAAAGTCTTAACAAAAGTATTTATCAAAATCTCTATGAAAATCTTTATCAAAGTCTTAACAAAAGTATTTATCAAAATCTCTATGAATATCTTTATCAAAGTCTTAACAAAAATATTTATCAAAATTTCTTTATCAAAGTCTTAACAAAAGTATTTATCTTTATCAAATATCTTAATCAAAGTCTAAACAAAAATTTATTTATCAAAATCTCTATGAATATCTTTATCAAAAGTCTTAACAAAAGTATTTTAATCAAAATCTCTATTTATCAAATATATTTATCAAAGTCTTAACAAAAGTATTTATCAAAATCTCTATGAATATCTTAATCAAACTTATCAAAGTCTTAACAAAAGTATTTATCAAAATCTCTATGAATATCTTTATCAAAATCTCTATGAATATCTTAACAAAAAGTATTTATCAAAATCTCTATGAATATCTTTATCAAAGTCTTAACAAAATTTATCAAAATCTCTATGTATTTATCACAAGCTCTATGAATATCTTAATCAAAGTCTTAACAAAAAGTCTTAACAAAAGTATTTATCACAAGCTCTATGAATATCTTTATCAAAGTCTTAACAAAAGTATTTATCAAAATCTTAACAAAAGTATTTATCAAAATATGAATATCTTTATCAAAGTCTTAACAAAAGTTTTATAAAAATCTCTATGAATATCTTAATCAAAGTCTTAACAAAAGTATTTATCAAAATTTCTATGAAAATCTTAATCAAAGTCTTAACAAAAGTATTTATCAAAATCTCTATGAATATCTTAATCAAAGTCTTAACAAAAGTATTTATCAAAATCTCTATGAATATCTTAATCAAAGTCTTAACACAAGCATTTATGAAAATCTTTATGAATATCTTAATCGAAGTCTTAACAAAAGTATTTATCAAAATCTCTATGAAAATCTTTATCGAAGTCTTAACAAAAGTATTTATCAAAATCTCTATGAATATCTTTATCAAAGTCTTAACAAAAGTATTTATCAAAATCTCTATATCAATATCTTTATCAAAGTCTTAAGAAAAGTATTTATCAAAATCTCTATGAATATCTTTATCAAAATCTTAACAAAATTATTTATGAAAATTTCTATGAATATCTTTATCAAAGTCTTAACAAAAAGTATTTATCAAAATCTCTATGAATATCTTAATCAAAGTCGTAACAAAAATATTTATCAAAATCTCTATGAATATCTTTATCAAAGTCTTAACAAAAGTATTTATCAAAATCTCTATGAATATCTTTATCAAAGTCTTAACAAAAAGTATTTATCAAAATCTCTATGAATATCTTAATCAAAGTCTTAACAAAAGTATTTATCAAAATCTCTATGAATGTCTTTATCAAAGTCTTAAGAAAAAATTTATGTATTTATCAAAATCTCTATGAATATCTTTATCAAAATCTTTATCAAAGTCTTTATCAACACATCTACAGCATTTCCAAAATCATAACACACACATAACACATGAACAACATTTCCACATAACACACACATAACACATCTACAACATTTCCACATAACACACACATAACACATCTACAACATTTCCACATAACACACACATAACACATTTACAACGTTTCCACATAACACACACATAACACATCTACAACATTTTCACATAACACACACATAACACATCTACAACGTTTCCACATAACACATCCACGACACATGTACAACATTTCAGAAGACCACAGTATAAACAAAATTGTGCCCCTTTTTCAATCAGCATACAGGCGAGACCACAGCACTGAAACTGCGTTAATCCGTGTCCGCAATGACATAATCAACCAGCTCCAATGCAATGACAATGTTGCACTTCTACTGTTGGATCTGAGCGCGGCTGTGGACTACAAAACACTCTTCTCTAGAATGCAACAATGTTTCCGCATCACGGGCATGGCTCTGAAGTGGTTTGTGAGTTATCTTACCGATCGTACCCAGCTATTCATCATAAATAGCAGTCCTTCATCGGCAGCAAATATTCAATTTTGCGTCCCACAGGGATCAGTCCTTGGTCCGTTTCTCTTTACACTCTACACTACACCTCTCAGTGACATCATCGTATCCCACAACATTGATCATCCTTTTTATGCTGACGATACGCAACTCTACACCCCACTCAGCATGCACAATCACATAACAACTAAAGAAACAGCCATCATCAACTGTGTGTTAGACATCAGGACCTGGATGACCGAAAACAAACTGAAATTCAACAACGACAAGACAGAATTGATAACATTTAGAAAAAAAGGGAAAGGACAATATATTAAATGAGCTGATCATAAACAATACGACTATATGTAACAGCCATAGCGTCAAAAATCTCGGTTTCTTCTTTGATGAATTTTTACACATGCATGTTCACATTACTAAAGTTTGTCAAACAATCCATTGTGTCCTTAAAAGCATTTCTCGTATCCTAAATCTGTTAGACCAAGAAACATGTGAAATGCTTGTCCATGCCCTTGTTACAAGTCGTCTTGATTACTGTAATTCTCTTCTTTATGGGTTGCGAAAATACTTCTATTCATCGATTACAATTACTTCAAAAATAAAGCAATAAGAATTGTAACTAAGACCAAAAAGTCTGAACACATCACTCTCGTTTTGTGCTCTCTACATTGGCTTCCCGTAGAGAGGAGAATCGTATATAAGATAGCATGTCTCACTTTCAACTGCATTCATGACACTGCCCTCGATTATCTAAAACATCTCCTTAAAGTTCATCACCCCAATCGTCGGCTTAGATCATCACAATCTTTGCCACTAAAAGAAGTAAGTCCAATAAATGTATTTTGTTCATTTTTACTTTTTCTTCTTGTTTTTAGACTGTCCCCCCATTATGGTTATTTGTTATGTATTATGTGTGTATGTGTACATGTCATTGTATGCATATATATTTTTTCGGTGCACAGATTTATCCGTGTGTCTATTAATTTCTTTCTTTCTTTTTTCTTTTCTTTTTATTTGTTCTTTTGTGTTTGTTTGTTTAGTTAATTATTTATTTATTTATCTATTTATTTATTTATCTGTTTATTTATTTATTTATTTATTCATTTTTCTATTTATTTATTTATCTATTTATTTATTTATTTATTTATCTATTTATTTATTTATTTATTTATTTATTTATTTATTTATTTATCTATTTATTTTATTTATTTATTTATTATTTCATTCATTTAACTATTTCTCACTTAAAATTTAGCTATTTTTCGTTCTGTCTATATACTCATTTATGCATCTATTTTTTATGTATTTGTCTATCAATTTATAATTTATTAATTTCTTTAAGCATTTTTATACATTTAAAAGTTGGTGTGGCTGAACTGTAATGTTGTAAGCTGGTAATCACGACGACACTGGTTCAAGCCCTAAGGCTGGTACAGGTGGGGGGGGGGGGGTTGCACACCGATGTACGCTTAGAAAAGGTATTTCACTCTACGTTCCACACTTGAATCAGGTGTGAATGAGTACCCAGTTATAGGTAGAGAAAGAGCTTCTCTGAGTGTTAGTACAAAAAGCCTGACAGGCTTGTGTACTCTATGCTCCGCCGGGAGTTGAGAGTGACTGAATGAAATGTCCCACTAGGGGGATAAATGATGTACAGTCAGGTGAGCCTGCACTTGTGCGGGGATACGACTATAAATCCATCTTTATCTTTATGTATTAAATCTATTTACCGATGTAATTATTATTGTTCTTTTTATTCAATAAAGGACCATTTTATTTAAATTTCTTTATATATTAATTAAAGAAGTTCTATTGAGCAGATATGTTTAAACTATCCATTCCTCTACCCCCCTCCCCTCCGCCCTCCCCCCTCCGAATAGGGTAGGAAGATGGAACAAATTGTGTGTCCGCCTCTTTCACACAAGAACAAAAAAATTCAAGGGAAGTAACAAAGTCATCTATGTTCATGAATTCATTGTAATAATGGGTTTCGTCCCTTAAACAAATCGAAATTAAATGTTTACCAAAGCGGGGGAAAACCCCAACTAGATTACTAAGTGGATTGATAAGCAATATCTAGGCCTCTGTCAATCATCAATCATCGCCGTTCATAACGATAAGATGCTTGTTAAAATGATATTCCCAGCATCTCCGACATAGCCGACAAAGATTAAAAGTGGTCTCCTCTGCTATACGATCGCTCCATCTCTAAAATAAATCCATGATAGATGGATAGATAGATAGATAGATAGATAGATAATTAGATAGATAGATAGATAGATAGATAGATAGATAGATAGATAGATAGATAGATAGATAGATAGATAGATAGATAGATAGATAGATAGATGAATAGATAGATAAATTGGTGGATGAAAAGATAAATAGATAGATAGATAGATATATTGATTGATAGATAGATGGATATATTGAAATATAGATAGATATAAGTAGACAGATAAATAGATAGATAGATAGAATGATAGATAGATAGATAGATAGATAGATAGATAGATAGATAGATAGATAGATAGATATATAAATAGATAGATAGATAGATATATAGATAGAATGATAGATAGATAGATAGATAGATACATAGATAGATAGATAGATAATTAGGTATGGAAATGGAGTGATACATCCTCTCTCTCTCTCTCTCTCTCTCTCTCTCTCTCTCTCTCTCTCTCTCTCTCTCTCTCTCTCTCTCTCTCTCTCTCTCTCTCTCTCTCTCTCTCTCTCTCTCTCTCTCTCTCTCTCTCACACACACACACACACATACACACGCAAACACACACACAGACACACATTGTGTTTGGGGTTGGGTTTTTTTGCTTTCCTTTTACAAAGCACAGTAGGTAGAGGTTCCATTTTTTTTTGGGGAAGCTCAAGAAGTCATAAACGTAAGAAGGAATCGGATTGGCTCCTCTGGCTGTGATATTTTCTGGTCATATTTTTATAACCCATCCGATGATATTTTCTGGTCATATTTTTATAACCCATCCGATGATATTTTCTGGTCATATTTTTATAACCGATCTAATATTATTTTCTGGTCATATTTTTGTAGCTGAACCCATCCGATATTATTTTCTGGTCATATTTTTGTAGCTGAACACATCCAATGATATTTTCTGGTCATATTTTTGTAGCTGAACCCATCCGATATTATTTTCTGGTCACATTTTTGTAGCTGAACACAACCGATGATATTTGCTGGTCATACTTTTGTAGCTGAGCACATCCGATATTATTTTCTGGTCATACTTTTGTAGCTGAACACATCCGATATTATTTTCTGGTCATATTTTTGTACTTTAACACATCCCATGATATTTTCTGGTCATACTTTTGTAGCTGAACACAACCGATGATATTTTTTGGTCATATTTTTGTAGCTGAACCCATCCGATGATATTTTCTGGTCATACTTTTGTAGCTGAACCCATCCGATGATATTTTCTGGTCATACTTTTGTAGCTGAACCCATCCGATGATATTTTTTGGTCATACTTTTAAAGCTGAACCATCCGATGATATTTTATGGTCATATTTATGTAGCTGAACCCATCGGATGATATTTTCTGGTCATACTTTTGTAGCTGAACCCATCCGATGATATTTTTGGTCATATTTTTGTAGCTGAACACATCCGATGATATTTTCTGGTCATACTTTGTAGCTGAACCCATCCGATGATATTTTTTGGTCATATTTTTGTAGCTGAACCCATCCGATGATATTTTCTGGTCATACTTTTGTAGCTGAACCCATCCGATGATATTTTCTGGTCATATTTTTGTAGCTGAACCCATCTGATGATATTTTCTGGCCATATTTATGTAGCTGAAAACATACGATTATATTTTCTGGCCATGTTTATGTAGCTGAACCCATCCGATGATATTTTTTGGTCATATTTTTGTAGCTGAACCCATCCGATGATATTTTTTGATCTTATTTTTGTAGCTGAACCCATCCGATGATATTTTCTGGTCATACTTTTGTAGCTGAACCCATCCGATGATATTTTCTGGTCATACTTTTGTAGCTGAACCCATCCGATGATATTTTTTGGTCATACTTTTGTAGCTGAACCCATCCGATGATATTTTTTGGTCATATTTTTGTAGCTGAACCCATCCGATGATATTTTCTGGTCATACTTTGTAGCTGAACCCATCCGATGATATTTTTTGGTCATATTTTTGTAGCTGAACCCATCCGATGATATTTTTTGGTCATATTTTTGTAGCTGAACCCATCCGATGATATTTTCTGGCCATATTTATGTAGCTGAAAACATACGATTATATTTTTTTGCCATGTTTATGTAGCTGAACACATCAGATGATATGTTATGGCCATATTTCTGTGGCTTAACACACCCGATGATATTTTATGGTCATATTTATGTAGCTGAACACAACCGATGATATTTTATGGTCATATTTATGTAGCTGAACCCATCCGATGATATTTTATGGTCATATTTATGTAGCTGAACACAACCGATGATATTTTATGGTCATATTTATGTAGCTGAACCCATCCGATATTATTGTCTGGTCATATTTTTGTAGCTGAACACAACCGATGATATTTTATGGTCATATTTATGTAGCTGAAAACATACGAGTATATTTTATGGTCATATTTATGTAGCTGAACACAACCGATGATATTTTATGGTCATATTTATGTAGCTGAACACAACCGATGATATTTTATGGTCATATTTATGTAGCTGAACACAACCGATGATATTTTATGGTCATATTTATGTAGTTGAACACATCCGATGATATTTTATGGTCATATTTATGTAGCTGAACACAACCGATGATATTTTCTGGCTTAATTTCTGTGGCTAAACACATCTGATGATATTTTGGGGCCATATTTATGAAATGCAAACGGGACCTCCCTTTATGTCGTCCGTCTCCAATGGGACTAGGTGTCGTTCACCTACATTTACCAGGGAGATGGGGTGGAGGGAGTGGGGGAGGGAGGGCTTATATTTTAGTCGAAGACAGGAGACAGGTTTTGAACCGTCAGTAGGGCTTGATCCCCCACGACCTTTAGGCTGAGAGGCCGATACCTTACCTCTGGACTACCAAGTCTCCATGGGACATGGAAGCCGATATAGAACGCATTGTGAAATAATCAATAAAGGAGAATCTTATCTTATCTTATCTTAATGTTAAGATCAGATTATCATGTTTATATTCTCTTTTTTAGTGACTTTCTCTGTAATACTGAGAGGGTTAAGTTTGAAAAGATCGAATATGTTGTCTGATTCTGATTCTGATTCCGATTCCCATTCCATGATTTACCGCCGATTCAGGTCCACAGCAAGGTATGGGCAGTAATCGACACCGATAGTCCATACCATCGATACCGACCAAAAAATTTCAAGTACTCGATAGTTTGGTGAAATACTCGATAGTAGTCATTACTGAAATCCATTAGTTACAATTAAATCAAAAAATAGAAATAAATATATTGGCCGAGCGATTTTACCCACTGTCATTATTATACACTGCTATACACAAAACAAAACAAAACAAAACAAAAATAGAAAAAGAACTTAGACCTGATAGAAAATACACGATGGTTTTACTTTACATAATATGTTATTCTTGGTACTCAGCATCCTTGTTTTTTTGCTATATATCTCTATATAAACAGTATCGAGTACTCAGTACAGATCGATACTGGCTTCTGTTAATCGATAGTACTCGATACTGGATAGTATCGATTAGTGCCAACCCTATGTGTTTGCCAAGAGCGTTTTAGTCTAACACACACTGTTTCATCGTCGTGTGGTTTGGTTGAGAGAATTGAGAGAATGACTTGCACCATGTTTTAGTTACTAGTCACGTTCATATTTGAACACTGTCTATACTGGACGTATGTGACCGGCACCTGGCACATGGAATCTGACATCTACTGTTTGAACACTGTCTATACTAGACTATGTGACCTGACACCTGAAAACCTGACATCTACTGTTTGAACACTGTCTATACTAGACTATGTGACCTGACACCTGAAACCTGACATCTACTGTTTGAACACTGTCTATACTAGACTATGTGACCTGACACCTGAAACCTGACATCTACTGTTTGAACACTGTCTATACTAGACTATGTGACCTGACACCTGAAACCTGACATCAACTGTTTGAACACTGTCTATACTAGACGTATGTGACCTGGTACTTGGCACCTGACATCTACTGTTTGAACACTGTCTATACTAGACTATGTGACCTGGTACCTGGCACCTGGCACATGGAATCTGACATCTACTGTTTGAACACTGTCTATACTAGACGTATGTGACCTGGTACCTGGCACATGGAATCTGACATCTACTGTTTGAACACTGTCTATACTAGACGTATGTGACCTGGTACCTGGCACCTGGCACATGGAATCTGACATCTACTGTTTGAACAGCGGTCGTTTCCATTTAAAATTATGCAGCATCTCGCTCGCCATTTGTTGTTCAGCGATATGACATAAGATCTATATTTGGAAATGAATTGCCTCTGCTGTTCGGCATCTCCCATGGGCCAGTAACTAAATAAAAATACACAGTGTCATTTTTCAGTTTTGGTCATTCTCCTTGATCTAGACCCTATTTTAGCGATTCGTTCGACATTGAATACCACATCCTTTCAAACATTGTTCTAGCTGTGACTTCCTTTCTAGCTGTCACTTCCTTTCTAGCTGTCACTTCCTTTCTAGCTGTCACTTCCTTTCTAGCTGTTACTTCCTTTCTAGCTGCTGTCACTTCCTTTTCTAGCTGTCATTTTCCTTTCTAGCTGTCACTTCCTTTCTAACTGTCATTTTCTTTCTAGCTGTCATTCATTTCTAGCTGTTACTTCCTTTCTAGCTGTCACTTCCTTTCTAGCTGTCACTTCCTTTCTAGCTGTCACTTCCTTTCTAGCTGTCACTTCCTTTTCTAGCTGTCACTTCCTTTCTAGCTGTCATTTCCTTTCTAGCTGTCATTTCCTTTGTAGCTGTCATTTCATTTCTAGCTGTCACTTCCTTTCTAGATGGCCATACTAAGTTCATTTTTATTTAATTTACCCACGCCACAACTAAGGTGATCTCGGAGTTATTGGTAGGATTTTAAATTTTGGCTGGCCTGCCCTGTAATCAGCCAAAGGATCTGTAACGTGCACAGCGTGTTGTGATCTACACACGGGATCTCCTTTTATCGTCCGTCCCCAGTGGAACCAGTTATCGATCCACCTATCTGGACCAGGGGGGGAAGGAGCGGACAGATTTTGCTCGAAAACCAATCCTTTGGCGGGGTTTGAACCCATTACATTTTGGTTGAGAGACCGACACCTTGCCTCTGGACTATTGAGTCCACTGTATAACGTGTAAAAAATAAAAGTTTTTTTTTCCATAAACTCCTTACCTTACCTCTGGACCACCGAGTCACCTCCACAATCGCAAACGTATATCTCCAGTGCAACGTTCATGTATCCATCAAAGAACTCACTTAGGCAAAAAGTTGTGTTTGCACTAACAAAAATAGATGAACAATCATGTAAGTGTAAGATGCAGGATTGTGTCGCTGAAAACCATCAATAATGATAATCATGATAATGATGATGGTGACGATGATGATGATGATGGTGATGATGATGATGATGATGATGATGAACACAATGATGATGATGATGATGATGATGATGATGATGATAAAGATGACGATGATGGACATAATCATGATGATGAGAAGGAGGAGGAGGGGGATGATGACGATGATGATAAAATGATGATGAACATGATGATGATAATGATGATGAAGGTGATGATGATGATGATGATGGTGATGATGATGAAGATCGTGATGAACATGGTGATGATGATGAACATGATGATGAACATGATGATGGACATGATGATGAACATGATGGTGATGATGAACATGATGATGAACATGATGGACATGATGATGAACATGATGATGAACATGATGATGGACATGATGAGGGACATGATGATGTACATGATGATGAACATGATGATGAACATGATGGACATGATGATGAACATGATGATGGACATGGTGATGGACATGATGATGGACATGGTGATGGACATGATGATGTACATGATGATGGACATGATGTTGTACATGATGATGGACATGATGATGAACATGATGATGGATATGATGATGAACATGATGATGGATATGATGATGATAAACATGATGATGATAATTAACATGATGATGATGATGATGATGATGATGATAATTGATGATGATGATGATGATGACTTGGTGATGATGATGAAACATGATGATGAACTTGGTGATGATGAAAACATGACGATGAACATGATGATGAACATGATGATGGACATGATGATGGACATGATGATGAACATGATGATAGACATGAGGATGAACATGGTGATGAACATGATGATAGACGTGATGATGAACATGACGGGGATGATGAACATCATGATGAACATGATGATGGACATGGTGATGGACATGATGATGGACATGATGATGGACATGATGATGTACATGATGATGAAAATGATGATGAACATGCTGATGGACATAATGATGGACATGGGGATGAACATGATGATGAACATGGTGATGAATAAGATGATGGACATGATAATGGACATGATGATGAACATGATGATGAAGATGGTGATGAATAAGATGATGGACATGATAATGGACATGATGATGAACATGATGATGAACATGGTGATGAATAAGATGATGGACATGATGATGAACATGATGATGGACATGGTGATGGACATGATGATGGACATGATGATGGACATGATAATGGACATGATGATGAACATGATGATGAACATGGTGATGAATAAGATGATGGACATGATGATCGACATGATGATGGACATGGTGATGGACATGATGATGGACATGATGATGGACATGATGATGGACATGATGATGGATATGATGATGGACATGATGATGAACATGATGATGGACATGATGATGGACATGATGATGAACATAATGATGGACATGATGATGAACATGATGATGGACATGATGATGGACATGATGATGGACATGGTGATGGACATGATGATGAACATGATGATGGACATCATGATGGACATGATGTTGGACATGATGATGGACATGATGATGGACATGATGATGAACATGATGATGGACATGATAATGGACATGATGATGGACATGGTGATGGACATGATGATGGACATGGTGATGGACATGATGATGGACATGGTGATGGACATGGTGATGGACATGGTGATGGACATGATGATGGACATGATGATGGACATGTTGATGGACATGGTGATCGACATGATGAAGGGCATGATGATGGACATGGTGATGGACATGGTGATGGACATGATGATGAACATGGTGATGAACATGATGATGGACATGATAATTGACATGATGATGGACATGAGGATGTACATGGTGATGGACAGGATGATGGACATGATGATGTACATGAGGATGTACATGGTGATGGACATGATGATGGACATGGTGATGGACATGGTGATGGACATGATGATGGACATGATGATGGACATGATAATGAACATGGTGATGAATAAGATGATGGACATGATAATGGACATGATAATGGACATGATGATATACATGAGGATGTACATGGTGATGGACATGATGATGGACATGATGATGGACATGATGATGATTGATGATGAACATGATAATGAACATAAAAATGAACATGATGATGAACATGATGATGAACATGATGACGAACATGAAAATGAACATGATAATGAACATGAAAATGAACATGAAAAAAATATGAAAATAAACATGAAAATGAACATGATGATGAACATGATGATGAAGCTGAAAATGAACATGATGATGAACATGATGATGAACATGAAAATCAACATGATGATGAACATGATGATGAACACGAAAATGAACATGGTGATGAACATGACGATGAACATGATGATGAACATGATGATGAACATGATGATGAAACATAATGATGAACATGAAAATGAACATGATGATGAACATGATGATGAACCATATGATGAACATGAAAATGAACATGATGATGAACATTATGATGAACATCATGATGAATATGAAAATTAACATAATGATGAACATGAAAATGAACATGAAAATGAACATGGTGATGAACATGATGATGAACATGAAAATGAACATGATGATAAACATGTAGATGAACATGATGATGAACATGATGATGAACATCAAAATTGACATGATGATGAACATGAAAATGATCATAATGATGAACATAAAAATGAACATGAAAATGAACATGATGATGAACATGATGATAAACATGAAAATGAACATCATGATGAACATGATGATGAACATGATGACGAACATGAAAATGAACATGATGATGAACATGAAAATGAACATGAAAAGGAACATAATGATGAACATGAAAATGAACATGAAAATGAACATGAAAATGAACATGATGATGAACATGAAAATGAACATGAAAATGAACATGAAAATGAACATGAAAATAAACATGAAAATAAACATGAAAATGAACATGATGATGAACATGATGATGAACATGAACATGAAAATGAACATGATGATGACACGATGATGAACATGAGGATGAACATGATGATGGACATGATGATGATGAACATGATGATGAACATGAAAATGTACATGAAAATGAACATGAAAATGAACATGAAAATGAACATGAAAATGAACATGAAAATGAACATGAAAATGAACATGAAGATCAACATGAAAATGAACATGAAAATGAACATGAAAATGAACATGAAGATGAACATGATGATGAACATGAAAATGAACATGAAAATGAACATGAAAATGAACATGAAGATCAACATGAAAATGAACATGAAAATGAACATGAAAATGAACATGAAGATGAACATGAAAATGAATATGAAAATGAACATGAAGATGAACATGAAAATGAACATGAAAATGAACATGAAAATGAACATGAAGATGAACATGAAAATGAACATGAAAATGAACATGAAGATGAACATGAAAATGAACATGAAAATGAACATGAAGATGAACATGAAAATGAACATGAAAATGAACATGAAAATGAATATGAAAATGAACATGAAAATGAACATGAAGATGAACATGAAAATGAATATGAAAATGAACATGAAGATGAACATGAAAATGAACATGAAAATGAACATGAAGATGAACATGAAAATGAACATGAAAATGAACATGAAAATGAACATGATGAACATGATGATGACGATGCCCCTCGTAAAAAAAAAGGATGGAAGAATGTGAAATGGCCAACAGATTGGAAAATAACAATTATATTATCTATCCCCCTAGAAAGGAAAGGAAAATATGCCCAACTATGCTTTCTAGGGGATAGATAATATAATTGTTATTTTCCAATCTGTTGGCCATTTCACATTCTTCCATCCTTTTTTTTTTATCACTTCCATTATTATTAGTATGACGCATATGCATGTGAGTGTCTGTCTGCAGAGGAGTGTGGGGGGGGGGGTTGAGTGAAAGACTACACCATACAAAAATAGCACTGATAACGTATAGAATCAATAAATAATATATCCTGTTCTAATCTTCGATCTGAATGTGACGTTCAAACAGTAACACATTTATTAAGTAAACACTGTGCCTTGTCGTTTGTGTGTCACAAACAGACCATGGGACTCAAGTGTTGGAACTGTCCTAGCAGAACGATGATAATAAGTAATGATAATAATAATAATAGTAATAATAATAATAATAATAATAATAATAATAATAATAATAATAATAATAATAATAATAATAATAATAATAATAATAATAATAATAATTAAAATAATAATAATAAATAATAATAAATAATAATAATAATAATAATAATAATAATAATAATAATAATAATAATAATAATAATAATAATAATAATAATAATAATAATAATAATAATAATAGTCATGTAATGATATATATATTATCAAGATCATGCTCTCAAGACTTGGCCGTTTGTAGGTAATAGTGGGTCGTTGGTGGGAGCCGCTGGTAGGTCTTACTTACTTCTCTCCTTTCATTCATTCACTTAAGTAGCTATCATCTTGTCGTATCCTCTTACTTCATTCTGAGATCACCGCATATATATGGTGAACCTGGTTGATTTCAATGTGTAAAAAGTTTTAAAGTCAGTTTTATATTAACGTCAGCTTATTAAATGTCTCCTGTTATATCCTCCCCCCATCCATTCCTATCCCCGCCCCTATCGTTTCGCTATCTACGCTTCTCTCGCCTTACTGTCTTGTCTGTCTGTCTATCTCTCTGTCTTTGTATCTTTCTCTTTATCTCTGTCTGTCTGTCTCTGTCTCTTTCTCTGTCTCTGTCTCTGTCTCTGTCTCTCTCTGTCTCTCTGTCTCTGTCTCTGTCTCTGTCTCTCTCTCTCTCTCTCTCTCTCTCTCTCTCTCTCTCTCTCTCTCTCTCTCTCTCTCTCTCTCTCTCTCTCTTCTCTCTCTCTCTCTCTCTCTCTCTCTCCTCTCCTCCCCTCTCTCCCTCTCCTCTCCCTCTCTCCCTCTCTCCCACCCTCCGTCTCTCCCTCTCTCTCTCTCTCTCTCTCTCTCTCTCTCTCTCTCTCTCTCTCTCTCTCTCTCTCTCTCTCTCTCTCTCTCTCTCTCTCTCTCTCTCCCTAGCCCCAGTGCTCAGGTGTTGCAGTAAGACACTAGATATAGATATAGAGACTTGTGGTGCTGGTGATAACTGAATAAATGCTTGGTCAGGCAGGTGTACAGCTGTAGATCAAATAAGGACCTACTACAACACATGATTTCAAATCCCTTCACTTAACACATATCAAAGTCAAGACGCTTGTTTTGTGTTTTGTCCTTCGGCATTCGGAACACTAAGGCCTCTGGTCCGGGCCTTCGGTCCAATTCTTTCGGTCAAAAACTGCTTCGGTCCGTTCGCTCGTTTTGGGGACATGAGAGTTACAGAGACATTGACCTTCTGACTCCTCTTGCGTTCGCCTCTCGGTCTTGTTTCATTCACGCGAAGCGTCACGCTTTTCTCGCGTTGCTTGCATTGGTACTTGTAACACAGCCAGTCAGGAAAATCCGAACGACCCCTGGGATTTTTAACTCATAATAATTTCAAGACAATTTCGCGCTGTCATTCTTACTTTGCTAAATAGGCACTTTACACCTACTACTACTACTACTTCTAGATCTAATGACTGTGTCAGATTTGTCTTAGCTTACACATTGTTTAACCACTGCCTGCCGAGTTTGAATTAATTAAGAGTTTTTCGATATTAATGTCGTATTGAAGACGCTATTCAAGCCCTGGAAATAAAGTGACTATGTAAATGCTAGCTTTGCTTTTCTCTGAGGCTGCTGGCAAATTCGAGGAGTTAAGGGGTGTTTTCTTTTTCTTTTTTTTTTTTTTTTTATTGTTTGGATTTCTTGAAAGACTTGAATTTGAAAGTGCGAATTGAGTAATAGAAATATTCTATCAACCCCATCACTTATCATGGGATTTGAGGAGTTTTGCGGCGGTCCTATTTTCGTAAGTATTTTAATGTATTGTAGATATCTCTAGATCTAGATCTAGATAGTTTTGTAAGTATTTTCAATCTATTATAGATATCTCTAGATCTAGATAGTTTTGTAAGTATTTTCAATGTATTATAGATATTCTAGATCTAGATAGTTTTGTAAGTATTTTCAATGTATTATAGATATCTCTAGATCTAGATAGTTTCGTAAGTATTTTCAATGTATTATAGATATCTCTAGATCTAGATAGTTTCGTAAGTATTTTCAATGTATTATAGCTATCTCTAGATCTAGATAGTTTCGTAAGTATTTTCAATGTATTATAGCTATCTCTAGATCTAGATAGTTTCGTAAGTATTTTCAATGTATTATAGCTATCTCTAGATCTAGATAGTTCTATTTATATACTATTTTGTAACTTTTTAATAATTTGTTTGTTTGATCGGTAATGTGTGATGATTTGTTGTTGTTTTTTAGCGGGGGGGTTGTTGTTGTTTGTTGTTTTGTTTATGATTTTGATGGGGTGAGGGGGGCAGGAGGGAGGAGTTTTGTTAGAGTTTTTTTGTGTTTTCTTTTTTTTTTTTGGGGGGGGGGGCTCTTTTTTTTGGGGGAGGGGGAAGAGGAGGGGATTGTTATGTTTTTGTAATTAAATCAATGTATCATGGATATTTACTTATTACGACATTTGATTAATTTGTTTGTTTGATTGTCGGTACCGCCCTGCAGTCAGTCTACCAAACAAACGAGTGAAACCTTAGGAAACGTTTGCTACATTGTACAACTAATTGCTAATGGCCAGTATGTTAGTGTGTTAGATATACATCGCCACCTGCCACCATAACCAGCCCATGCTACATGCTACCACGCGGACGCAACGTAATAAAACGTATTTACATTGATAACTTGCCTCTTGTGTTAATTAATGCGATGGTGAATGATATCCCTGCGTTCAGGTGTGAGCGAGAGAGAGAGAGAGAGAGAGAGAGAGAGAGAGAGAGAGAGAGAGAGAGAGAGAGAGAGAGAGAGAGAGAGAGAGAGAGAGAGAGAGAGAATGGGAGGGAGGGAGGGAGGGAGAGAGAAAGAGAAGAGGAGGGAGGGAGAGAGGGAGGGAGAGAGAGAGAGGGAGTGAGAGAGAGAGAGAGAGAGAGAGGGAATGAGAGAGAGAGAGGGAGGGAAATTAGGGAGACAGACAGACAGACAGACAGACAGACAGACAGAGACAGAGACAAACAGACAGAGACAGAAGCAGATACAGACAGACAGACAGACAGAGACAGACAGACAGACAGAGACAAAAAGACAGAGAGAGACAGAGAGAGACAGACAGACAGATACAGAGAGAGAAAGAAGACAGAGAGAGAGAGAGAGAGAGAGAGAG
>JAXRKP010000354.1:60000-62500 GCA_037039925.1 Doris montereyensis | reverse complement strand
TGTTTTATGCGGAAATGTTGTAGATGTGTTGCGTGTGTGTGTTATGCGGAAATGTTGTAGATGTGTTGCGTGTGTGTGTTATGAAATGTTGTAGATGTGTTGCGTGTGTGTGTTTATGTGGAAATGTTGTTGGTGTGTTGTGTGTGTGTGTTATGTGGAAATGTTGTTGATGTGTTGTGCGTGTGTGTTCTGTGGAAATGTTGTAGATGTGTTATGGGTGTGTTATGTGGAAATGGTGTAGATGTGTTGTGGATGTGTTATGCGGTAATGTTGTAGATCAGTTGTAGATGTGTTGTGGATGTGTAACGGATGTGCCATAGATGTGTTGTGGATATATACTGGATGTGTTGTAGATGTGTTTTAGATGTGTTGTGGATGTGTTTTAGATGTGTTGTGGATGTGTTGTGGATGTGTTGTGCGGACATGTTGTAGATGTGTAGCGGACAGATAGTAGATGTGTTGTAGATGGGTAGTGGATGTGTAGTGGATGTGTGTTGTGGATGGATTGCGGAGGTGTTATGTGGAAATATTGTAGATGTGTTGTGGATGTGTAGCGGATATGTTGTAGATATGTTGTAGACGTGTAGCAGATGTGTTGGAGATGTATTATGGATGTGTTGTGGATGTGTTGTGAATGTGTTGTGGATGGCTTATGCATGTGTTATGGATTTGTTGTAAACGTGGTGTGAGTGTGCTGTGGATGTGTTGTGGATGTGTTGTGGATGTGTTGTGAATGTGTTGTGGATTTGTTTTGAATGCGTTGTGAATGTGTTGTGAATGTGTTGGAGATGTATTATGAATGTGTTGTGAATGTGTTGTGAATGTGTTGGCGGGCATTGCTGGTGGGGGTAGCTTACTTTTTCTTTCTTTTCATCTTGCTTTTCCTCCTTTAGTCACCCCGAGATCACCGCAATCGTAGACGTAGGTAAATATCAACGGAATAGTTTAGACAAATTGTGGATCTTACTTTCCACTCTCTATCTTTATCTTTCTATTATATCTCTATCTCTATCTGTCTCTGTCTCTGTCTCTACCTCCATCTCTGTCTCTGTCTCTATCTCTATCTCTGTCTCTGTCTCTGTGTCTGTCTGTCTGTCTGTCTGTCTGTCTGTCTGTCTGTCTGTCTGTCTGTCTGTGTCTGTCTGTCTGTCTCTCTCTCTCTCTCTCTATCTGTCTGTCTATCTGTCTGTATATATATATATATATATATATATATCTTTTCTCTCTCTCTCTCACACACACACACACTCTCTCTCTCTCTCTCTCTCTCTCTCTCTCTCTCTCTCTCTCTCTCTCTCTCTCTCTCTCTCTCTCTCTCTCTCTCTCTCTCTCTCTCTCTCTCTCTCTTTCTCTCTCTCTCTCTCCTTCCTCTTATATCCTTCCCTTTATATCTTATTATTTTTCTTCTAAAGGATTTTGAGACTAATTATCTTTTTACAGTTCCCCTTTATCAAAGCTAAGTGCAGTAAAGCTAGATTCAACGAGATCTTGAGGACCACGCTGGACTTCTCTGTTCAACCTGAAATCGAGGTCTCGTTGAATCCGATGTCTGTTTGGATTGCTTAAATAATTAATGGATTGTTCCCTTGAACAGCAATGGGCCTTGATGGGACGGCCACCGGTTAGTGGACGCCATCATGTCATTCTGCTAACGCACTTGAATTTGTGTTTGTTTGTTTGTTTGTTTGTGTGTCTATCCAATTTGTAAAGTAGGTTTTGGTTCGTTCATTACTTGAAATGCTAAACAAACAAACAAGCAAAATAGGTCTGTCAAACCTAAAGACTCGCAAAATCCTGTCAAACCTAATCTCAGACGCTTATCTTACATGAAGATGGTGAGCATGATAAAGACGACTATCCTTAAAGTGGAATCCACAAGGGAAGAGAGACAGAACACGACTGTGATTAAAGTGGAATCCACAAGGGAAGAGGTCTCGAATCACGATGTCTGTGATTGCTTAAATAATTAATGGAATGTTCCACAACAGAAGAGAGATGGGACGCCACTGTGATTAGTGGAATCCACAAGGGAAGAGCACAGAACACGACTTTGTTTGTTTGTTTGGAACCCACAAGGAAGAGAGACAGAACACGACTGTGATTAAAGTGGAATCAAACAAACAACAACAGAACAGGACTGTCAAACCTAATCTGGAATCCACATGAAGATGGTGAGAGATAAAGACGACTATCCTTAAAGTGGAATCCACAAGGAAGAGAGACAGAACACGACTGTGATTAAAGTGGAACCCACAAGGGAAGAGAGACAGAACACGACTGTGATTAAAGTGGAACCCACAAGGGAAGAGAGACAGAACACGACTGTGATTAAAGTGGAATCCACAAGGGAAGAGAGACAGAACACGACTGTGATTAAAGTGGAACCCACAAGGAAGAGAGACAGAACACGACTGTGATTAAAGTGGAACCCACAAGGGAAGAGAGACAGAACACGACTGTGATTAAAGTGGAACCCACAAGGAAGAGAGACAGAACACGA
>JAXRKP010000354.1:40000-55000 GCA_037039925.1 Doris montereyensis | reverse complement strand
TCTATTCAACCCGATATTCTAACTTCTGTTTGATTTTAGTTCTATTTAACCCAATGTTCTACCAATTTCTAACTTCTGTTTAATTCTATTTCTATTTAACACAGTGTTCTACCAATGTTCTAATTCTATTTCTAGTTAACACAGTGCTGTGCCAATGTTCTAACAATTTCTGTTTGATTCTATTTCTAGTTAACACAGTGCTGTGCCAATGTTCTAACTTCTGTTTGATTCTATTTCTATTTAACACAGTGCTGTACCAATGTTCTAACTTTTGTTCAATTCTATTTCTGTTTACTCCAATCAATGCTCTGTTTAATTCTATTTCTGTTTACTCCAATCAATGTTCTGTTCAATTCTATTTCTGTTTACTCCAATCAATGTTCTGTTCAATTCTATTTTTGTTTACTTCAATCAATGTTCTGTTCAATTCTATTTCTGTTTACTCCAATCAATGTTCTGTTCAATTCTATTTTTATTTACTCCAATCAATGTTCTGTTCAATTTTATTTTTGTTTACTCCAATCAATGTTCTGTTCAATTCTATTTTTATTTACTCCAATCAATGTTCTGTTCAATTTTATTTTTGTTTACTCCAATCAATGTTCTGTTCAATTCTATTTTTATTTACTCCAATCACTGTTCTGTTCAATTCTATTTCTGTTTACTCCAATCAATGTTCTGTTCAATTCTATTTCTGTTTACTCCAATCAATGTTCTGTTCAATTCTATTTTTGTTTACTCCAATCAATGTTCTGTTCAATTCTATTTCTGTTTACTCCAATCAATGTTCTGTTCAATTCTATTTTTGTTTACTTCAATCAATGTTCTGTTCAATTCTATTTTTGTTTACTTCAATCAAAATTCTGTTCAATTCTATTTTTGTTTACCCCAATCAATGTTCTGTTCAATTCTATTTCTGTTTACTTCAATCAATGTTCTGTTAAATTCTATTTCTGTTTACTCCAATCAATGTTCTGTTCAAGTGTGTTTAGTTGACACCAATGTTTTTACTTTCTATTCACATTGCCCTTCCATAGAAACCGTGCCCAGAGAGGGTGGCCTCCTTCCCAAGCAGATTCACCTACTGGTGGTTGAACAGGTAACAGTCACACCATTACCATGCTGATGAAAACATGAAGATAGTAAATATATGTCATTGAGGTGTCAGTGGTCGAGAGTTTAGGCTGCCAGACCTAAGGTCATGAGGTCCTATGTTCGAATCCTGGCAATGCTGGGACCAACATTGTGTTTGCTTTGGGAATGACACTGAACAGACATGAAAATGAAGACAAGCGGTAGCTGGGGAGTGAAACTCTGCGTCAGACTAGCGTCCTGTCCAGGAAATGATTATAATCACGTGTTCCACTTCATTCTATACAGGGTCCGAGATGAACTGCGGTTCTATGGGTGGCAATGGCCTGAAGGGGCTTTGATTTATGTCATGCAACAACTTTTTCAGGACGGTTTCAATACAATTTTCTCAAAAGATAAGATAAATACATGTTTTCTTTTACAGTTTCAGTCATTTGTATATTCAGAATATGCTACCATCTCAGCAAATCATTTCTATTATCATTTCAGTAAATTTCTCTTTTTTTTTCTTTTACCGTCTAAGGAAATTCATTACTTCTTTTAATCATTTCAGTCAAAAAAATTCTTCAATTACCATCCCAGGAAATTTCTTTTTTTCAGTTACCATCACAGTAATAATTTTACTTTCTGTTAAAATCTCAGTAAATGCTATTTTCTGTTGGCATTTCCTCAGTAAATTCTTTCTGTTACCATCTCAGTATTTTAAAATTTCTGTTAAATTCTTTCTGTTACCATCTCAGTAAATTCTTTCTGTTACCATCTCAGTAAATTCTTTCTGTTACCATCTCAGTAAATTCTTTTTTTACCATCTCAGTAAATTCTTTCTGTTACCATCTCAGTAAATTCTTTCTTTACCATAGTAAATTCTTTCTGTTACCATCTCAGTAAATTCTTTCTGTTACCATCTCAGTAAATTCTTTCTGTTACCATCTCAGTAAATTCTTTCTGTTACCATCTCAGTAAATTCTTTCTGTTACCATCTCAGTAAATTCTTTCTGTTACCATCTCAGTAAATTCTTTCTGTTACCATCTCAGTAAATTCTTTCTGTTACCATAGTAAATTCTTTCTGTTACCATCTCAGTAAATTCTTTCTGTTACCATCTCAGTAAATTCTTTCTTTACCATTGTTTAATTCTTTTTCTGTTACCATCTCAACGAATTCTCTTATTGTTACTTGTTTAAATTCCTTTTTTCTGTCACCATCTGAAAAATTCATTTTTTCTTTACATCTTCGCTAATTTTTATTTCTGTAACCGTCTCAGTTTTTTTAAATTTCTTGCACCATCTCAACGAACTCTTTCTTTTTTTTTTTTTTTATTCTTTGCAAACTAAGTAGATTTTAGTTTTTCTTACCATTGACCATCTCCTTGCTTCCTCACTGTTTTTTTTTAAATCTTTTCAGCCTGATCGTGCTGGCGTTCCGGAAAGGATTGAAAGAGGAAGACGTGTTTGACCTCAATTCACGGGATGAGGCGTCCGCAGTCGTCCCAAAGTTTCAAAAACGTTGGAATGCAGAGCTCAACGGAGCAAAAAGGAGGAAAAGGTTTTCAAATTTTATTCATTAGAAAAAATTGATTTCATTTAGATTCGTAAGTTGTTTGGGGGGCCTATTTCTTTCCTTTCATCCTCTCACACGTCTTTCTTTCATCTTGGTGTCACCGAGATATCACTGGCAATGACAGATGTGGTATATTTTTCCCTAAAATTAAACTCATTTAGATATTTTTACTTTAAACTAAATTCAACTTCTCAAAAAAAACGGTTACATAATATAATTACATGCGTATGTGTGTGTGTGTGTGTGTGTGTGTGTGTGTGTGTGTTTGTGTGTTTGTGTGTCTGCATGTGTGGGCATGTCTGTGATAGGCATGTATTGATATTCTATAAATATAAAGAAGAAGTTAGAAATTTATTTTCGAAGTAAGATTCTTTTTACGCCAGTCAATGCAACCCATAACTTTATTTTTCCAAATACACAAAATGCAATTACATTTTTTTTATTCCTTCAATAGTAAAACTATTTTGGTGTAAACTAATATTATAGTGATACTCATTCTGCGGCCTTTTTTATGTGGACAGCTGGCAGATCTTCATATTTTTAGTTTTACTGTAATATTTTAATATTGTTATACTCATTACCGGCCTTTTTTGTGCGGGCAGCTGGCAAATCTTCATATTTTTAGTTTTACTGTAATATTTTAATATAGTTATACTCATTACCGGCCTTTTTTATGTGGGCAGCTGGCAGATCTTCATAATAATATTTTTAGTTTTACTGTAATATTTTAATATAGTTATACTCATTCCCGGCCTTTTTTTTATGTGGGCAGCTGGCAGATCTTCATAATAATATTTTTAGTTTTACTGTAATATTTTAATATAGTTATACTCATTCCCGGCCTTTTTTGTGCGGGCAGCTGGCAGATCTTCATATTTTACTGTAATATTTTAATATAGTTATACTCATTTCCGGCCTTTTTTATGTGGGCAGCTGGCAGATCTTCATATTTTTAGTTTTACTGTAATCTTTTAGTATAGTAATACTCATTCGGTGGGCTTTTTTGTGTGGGCAGCTAGCAGATCTTCATAATAATATGTTTAGTTTTACTGTAATCTATTAGTATAGTTATACTCATTCCCGGCCTTTTTTATGTGGGCAGCTGGCAGATCTTCATAATAATATTTTTAGTTTTACTGTAATATTTTAATATAGTTATACTCATTCCCAGCCTTTTTTGTGTGGGCAGCTGGCAGATCTTCATATTTTTAGTCTTACTGTAATCTTTTAGTATAGTTATACTCATTCGGTGATCTTTTTTGTGTGGGCAGCTAGCAGATCTTCATAATAATATGTTAAGTTTTACTGTAATATTTTAATATAGTTATACTCATTCCTGGCCTTTTTTGTGTGGGCAGCTAGCAGATCTTCATAATAATATGTTTAGTTTTACTGTAATCTTTAGTATAGTTATACTCATTCCCGGCCTTTTTTGTGTGGGCAGCTAGCAGATCTTCATAATAATATGTGTAGTTTTACTGTAATCTATTAGTATAGTTATACTCATTCCCGGCCTTTTTTGTGTGGGCAGCTGGCAGATCTTCTCACTGGTAGGTCTTATTTCGTTCCTTCCAAAATTTGTTTTCTTCCTTTTAATTCACCTTAAAAATCATCTTATTTATTGTTATTATGGTGGATTGGTAAAGTGATATATTTTGTAATGTTGCATTTTTCTCGATTTCATCATTTGCCCTATGTTCGGTTTTTTATCTTCCCTTTGTCCCTCATTATGGCATCAGTGGCCGAGTGGTCAGACTGTTGGACTTGGGATCATGACGTTCTGAGTTTGAATCCTAGCAAAAGCTAGGTCCGACGATGTATTCTGTGGGAACAATACTCAACACGCATTTCCCCCCACTACACCCAGGTGCAAATGGGTACAAGCATTATCCCCCACTCCACCCAGGTGCAAATGGGTACAAATGGGTACAAGCATTTTGCCCCACTACACCCAGGTGCAAATGGGTTTTTCCCCCACAACCCATAGGTGCAAATGGGTACAAGCATTTTCCCCCACTACACCCAGGTGCAAATGGGTACAAGCATTTTCCCCACTACACCCAGGTGCAAATGCATTTTCCCCACTACACCCAGGTGCAAATGGGTATTTTTCCCCCACTACACCCAGGTGCAAATGGGTACAAGCATTTTCCCCCACTACACCCAGGTGCAAATGGGTACAAGCATTTTCCCCCACTACACCCAGGTGCAAATGGGTACAAGCATTATCCCCCACTCCACCCAGGTGCAAATGGGTACAAGCATTTTCCCCCACTACACCCAGGTGTAAATGAGTACAAATGGGTACAAGCATTTTCTCCCACTACACCCAGGTGCAAATGCATACAAGCATTTTTCCCACTACACCCAGGTGCAAATGGGTACAAGCATTTTCCCCACTACACCCAGGTGTAAATGAGTACAAATGCATACAAGCATTTTCTCCCACTACACCCAGGTGCAAATGCATACAAGCATTTTCCCCACTACACCCAGGTGCAAATGGGTCAAGCATTAGAATAAAAACTTGCATCAGACTAGCATCCTGTTTTGGATGGGATTATTATTGTCACATCCATTTCATGCTATAGAAATCAGGATAACTTCTGGTATTTATAGGCCATTTTGGCCTTGAAGGAACTTTATTTCACTTTGCCACTATGGAGCTTCAATATATTTATTCCACGTCCGTATTCGTCACTTTTTCTTTTGACATTTTTTATAGACAATAATTATAATCAAACTTTATGATTTGTCTTCACTATTTGATGTTACAGTTTCTTTTTTCTTGTTGGTAAATTGATTGGGTGCTACTGTTAGTTAGGTCTTACTTCTTTCCAGTCACTCTCTTGCACTCATCCTTTATCTTTCATTTTTTATTTTCATCTTTCATCTTTCATCTTTCATCTTTCATCTTTCATCTTTCATCTTTCATCTTTCATCTTTCATCTTTCATCTTTCATCCATCTTGCCGTTTCCTCTAAATTTACCTACTTCCTCTTAATTCACCCTGAGATCCTCACATATGGTTGACAACGTAAATTTTGCTGAAACAAACTATTAATTTAGCTATTTTGTTATCACTCATTCTATATTTTATTCAATTACGCGCTCAAGCAATGCAGATGGCGTGGCTGTATATCTTTTTTTTTTTTTTAAATGCTTCCAGTTCAAGTTTACGCTCTATGTGATGGTGGTTTTGTTTACATTCGTTTTTCTATGTGATGTTACTGCTCCTATCAAAACATAATTACGATATATTTCACAGGTTTTATCCTCAAATTAGAGAGTAAGCTCCAACCAATGATTCTTTTTCTATATTTTTTTATTTTTTATTTCTTTCTTTTTTTTTTTTATTATATATTTGGGTTTTTTTATTCGTTGTTTCACATTTCAGGCTCATGAATGAGAGAAAAGGGAGAAGAGCCATTTAACCTCCTATTACAGTCCTCACAGTAAAAGTAAAAACGGATTGTCAAACATTCAAGCCAGTGAGCGGTCCCCTTTGCTTTGAAAAAAAACTATTGAAAAAAGACAAGAGCACCGGAGGAAAAATGGGAGACAAGAAAAAATAAAAAGAGAAAATACCAAGCATCATTGTTTAAAGTGAATGATGATGATGATAATAATAATAATAATAATAATAATAATAATAATAATAATAATAATAATAATAATAATAATAATAATAATAATAATAATAATAATAATAATAATAATAATAATAATAATAATAATAATAATAATAATAATAATAATAATAATAATATAATAATAATAATAATAATAATAATAATAATAATAATAATAATAAAAATAATAATAATAATAAGCCCCGTGAATAATGACATGAAACAATATATGAAGCCCCATAGACAAGACAAATAGACCAACAATGATAGACATGAAAAAGTTTTGGGCACTAGTAGAACTGAACCCACAACCTCCGCGTCTGCACCCATGGCCTAGCCATAAAAGGAAAGTTCAATACCAACCTCATTAGCTTGGTTTGTAGTGCGCTCTCTTTTCAGGGATCGGTAATGGTTGCTGATGTGGAGGTCCGAGGTTCAATTCTGTTGGTGCCAAAACTTTTTTTTTTCTATCTATTGCTTTGTATTTATCTCGTCTTTGTTCCTGCAGAGTTTTAATATTATTTCATGTCATAATTCATCTTTCAACATACCCCTTGCCCCACTGTTTATCTTTAATAATAACGTAATCATATTTATCTTTGTGGCTAATTTGAGCTTATGACTTTTGATAGGGGATAGACCAGAAGCAAGGTGTCGGCTTCTCAACCCAAACAGTAGTGGATTCGAGCCCCGCCGTCGGACTAAAAATTTTCTCGAGTCTTTTGAGCAAAGTTTACCCCCCCTGGTCCAGGTAAGGGATCAACACCTAGTCCCATCAGAAACGGATGATAAAAAGGAGGTCCCATGTGCAGACAACAAAACTCTGTGCACGTTTAAAGATCCATTGGCTTTTAGTCCAGGCAAAATTAATAATCCTATAAACAACCCAGATGTCACCTTAGTTGTGGATGTGCGTAAATCAAATCAAATCAAAGTCCTCGTCTTGTCTTTATTCCAACAGAGTTTTACTATTATTTCATGTCATAATTCATCTCTTTCAATATAGCCCTTGTCTCACTGTTTGCTGTTAATAATAACGTGATAATTTGATATTTGTCTTTATAGCTAATTTGAGTTTTATCATCTTTGAAAACAAAAATTTATTTTGTATTACATTATAAGTGATTTTCAAGTTCAGAGCTTTTGTTTGAATCTTTCAAGAATGATTTCTCGCATTTTTCACAGTAGAACAAAATACGCATAATATGCAAGGGTAATAACGCATGGTAATGATAACTCATGGTATAGAACAGTTCAAAAGCAAAAAAGCAAAAACATCATAGTACGTACAATGACTATAATTACATAAATGTTTAGATGAAAGTTACGGTTCAGTGACTTAGATTGCAATGATAAACTTTACATCTCTAAGAGTTTTACATCGGTTCCCCACATTAGAACTCTCCTGGCTCAAATAATGAGTTACTTTATACAAAGAAGCATTTCATTATTCTAAGAATGAGCTTTTAATATTCTAAAGTTAAAGATGGATTTATAGTTTCTATCCCTGCACGAGTGCAGACTCACCGACTGTACATCATTCATCCCCAAGCAGGCCATTTCATTTATATTCCTTCTCAACTGCCTGGGAAGCAAGCATACAGTACAGAAACCTTTTTCGGCACATTGTAATAACACTTAAAAAGATCTTTCTCCACATGAGCATGAAAATATCCTTGCCATAATCATGAAATACTTCAAAAGTAAACATTAAAAGTATTTTTACAATAATCATCAAATATTTATGTTTTTGCACATTATAAGTATTTTTCACCTCAATATTTGCAAACCTTCAAAGAGTTCTAATATGTTGTTGCCTTTCATTTTGTTTGCAGGCTCTCGTGAAAACGTATGGGTTTGAACTGTTAGGCGCTCACATGTGTAAATTTGTTTACGATCTTTTGCAATTTGTCAGTCCAATGTTGCTCAAGTAAGTCTTGTTTGCACGAAATCTTTGATATACAAGGCTTACCCTTACAAGAGTACTAATTTGTTAAAATCATAATTGTTCCTTTAATATTATATATTATCTTGCTATAATTGAATATAGTTAGGCTCCGGAAGCTACTTCCCAGGAGTCCTGTTTTCAATTCACAGTTCGGGCACATATTTCTGGCCCTTCTGTCGACCCCGCAGCGTAGTGGGTAGATAGGTCTGCTCAGACTCGGTGAAAATAAAGGTGGTGTGGAAAGCAATGGCAAACTACCACACTGTGCTGTACGTCAAGAAAATGAGAACTCTACCCCAGATTACCCTACGCTCAAGTCTGGGTACGGGTAAGACTAAAACACCAGCTACAAACACTGACAGCAGTGCCAATAAATCTTGCCTTCGGAGGGTGGAGGAGGTAATATATTATAGTGGATGAGTCTGTTGCCGTTTGTTCCTAACACCGGAAAGTGAATTACCTCAAAGCCTGTAGACTTCCATGCGACCAAATTTTTATTCCTGAGTTTCTAAAAAAAAACCCACAGATACCAGGTGGCTTGGTGGTCCAAAGACAAGCTCCTGACCTCTCATGAGTTTGCGTGAATAGACACCTAGTCCCATCGGAGATGGACTATATAAAGGAGGCCTTGTGTGCAGATCACAACACTCTGTCCACCTTAAAGATCCCTTAGCTGTTTACAGGGCAGTCCGGGCAAGTATTCAGTACCTTTGATGACGTCTAGTTGATAAGCCTGTTGATAAGGCTGTTGATAAGCCTGTTGATAAACCTGTTGATAAGCCTGTTGATAAGTTTGTTGATAAGCCTGTTGATAAGCTTGTTGATAAGCCTGTTGATAAGCCTGTTGATAAGCCTGTTGATAAGCCTGTTGATAAGCCTGTTGATAAGCTTGTTGATAAGCCTGTTGATAAGCTTGTTGATAAGCCTGTTGATAAGCTTGATAAGCCTGTTGATAAGCTTGTTAATAAGCCTGTTGATAAGCTTATTGATAAGCCTGTTGATAAGCCTGTTGATAAGCCTGTTGATAAGCCTGTTGATGAGCCTGTTGATAAGCCTGTTGATAAACTTGTTGATAAGCCTGTTGATAAGCCTGTTGATAAACCTGTTGATAAGCCTGTTGATAAGCCTGTTGATAAGCCTGTTGATAAGCCTGTTGATAAGCCTGTTGATCAGCCTGCACCTGTGCAGGGAATACTTACTATAAATGAACTTTTCCCCATCTATCTTTGTATACTCAATATCGTTATCTGAGTATGATTGTCATCTACTGAAACGTTTTTGTGTTTTCCAGCGTCCTCATTGACTACACCCACAACAACAAGATGAACAAGGAGCAGGGAACCGAGTGGAAAGGCTACGTGTACGCATCATCATTTTTCGTGGTCTCCTCCCTGGGCTCCATCATGTTCCAACAAAATTTTCACCTGGGTTTGACTATGGGCATGAGGATCAAATCTGCCCTGATAGCTTCCATTTATAAAAAGGTTTGTTGTGACAGATTATATTTTATTTCATCTTTCAGTCTTTTTTTTTTTGTCTTTTTTTTTTTTTTTTTTTTTTTGGGGGGGGGTAGTCGTGTTGAATGTTTACACAAGAAAATGAAGATTTAGCAGGAAAAAAGAAAGAGAGAGGGAGAGGGCTTCTCAGCTAGCAACAGGTGGGACCACTGTTTCAGATGGGCAATTTGCAGGTGTTGCTTGTTGGTACTATTTCTTTTCCTCTCACCTTTTTCTTATCCTTCCATCTTGCTGTTGTTTCCTTTTAATTCACCCTGAGATCATCACAAGATGGTGGACGGGGTAAATTCCAATTAAACAAACAAACAAACAAGCAAACAAACAAACCTCACCGTTCCTTGTCCCGGTGTGTCAATGTGATGCAGTGCAGTGTGTTAGGTACAGACGCTACAGATGTCGCTGTGGTTTGTTAGGTCCACACTTGAACATTTTTTGGCAAGCATGACTCATTCGCTGTGTTTGATGTTATTACTTAGATCTAGATTCTAGATACTTCTCATTTGTTGTCTGACGAAGGGTTATACCCGAAACGTCACGTGTTTGTTCTGTCTTTATTAGTGGAGTTGCCACTTATTGTCATATTTTGCCTTTGACTTCACTCCACTGTGGCTCCTTCGCATTATGTGTTGGATGTTTATGTACAGTGCGCATCCCCAAGAGAGGAAAAGACCTTGAATGAAATGGAATGCTGGGAAATAAAAAGTGCACAATCGGTGTGCCTGCACTTGTGCGGGAATACGGACTATAAATCCATCTTTATCTTTAAACTTAAAGCATAATATCCGGTTCTTTACCTTCCAATGTTCAGAGTCTTACCATCAGCAATGAGGCCAAAAGGGAGTCTACCGTTGGAGAAATTGTCAACTTGATGTCTGTGGATTGTCAACGGATGCAGGATGTTGCCGGGTACTTGTGGATGTTGTGGTCGGCACCTCTTCAGGTAAAATGTCGCTTTGAGTTGAATCATTCAAAATTAAAACAATAGTTTACATTGGTTTCTTTGTTGTTGTTATTGTTATTGTTCTTCCTCGTCTTTTTTCATTTTGTCTGCATGTCTGTTTGCCTGTCTGTCTGTTTGTCTGTTGTTCTCTTTTCTCTTCTCTATCTCTTTCTATCTCTTTCTCTCTCTCTCTCTCTCTCTCTCTCTCTCTCTCTCTCTCTCTCTCTCTCTCTCTCTCTCTCTCTCTCTCTCTCTCTCTCTCTCTCTCTCTCTCTCTCTCTCTCTCTCTCTCTCTCTCTCTCTCTCTCTCTCTCTCTCTCTCTCTCTCTCTCTCTCTCTCTCTCTCTCTCTCTCTCTCTCCTCTCTCTCTCTCTCTTCCCCATTATAATTTGTTTCTCTTAATGCATGTGTTAATACAATGTATTTGTGTTATATGTTGAAAATGGCTGTATGACACAATGGTCAACAACAAAAATATGTGCATGTGGAAAATGGTTTTTGGCCAATGGTAAACTATTAACTTTAACTTTATGTGGAAAATGGTTTTTGGCCAATGGTAAACTATTAACTTTATGTGGAAAATGGTTTTTGGCCAATGGTAAACTATTAACTTTATGTGGAAAATGGTTTTTGGCCAATGGTAAACTATTTGTTTGATTTTGTGCATTGTAACTTTATTTTATGCAAATGAATGATTGCCCCAAATTTAATTTAATATTCCTTGCTCATTCTGCTACTGCTGCTCCTCCTCCTTTTCTTCTCTCCCTGTCCCATTCGGGAATCATCTTCTATAATACAAATAACCAGGCATTATGTTAATAAATTGCAGATTACCCCCTTGCCATGATTCTGCTGTGGAACCTCCTAGGTGTTGCCACTTTGCTGGCCTGGCCATTATGATCCTTTTGATGCCCATCAACGCCTTCATCTCCTCCCTCAATCGCAATCAAATCCGACAGATGAAACTAAAGACGAGAGGATCAAGCTGATGAGCGAAGTTCTCAATGGAATGAAGGTAGAGTGGGCCACTAATTGCCATCAGTAGAAATCAGTGAAATGAAGGTAGAGAGGGCCACTAACTGCCATCAGTAGAAATCAGTGAAATGAAGGTAGAGTGGGCCACTAACTGCCATCAGTAGAAATCAGTGAAATGAAGGTAGAGTGGTTTACCAACTGCCATCAGTAGAAATCAGTGAAATGAAGGTAGAGTGGGCCACTAACTGCCATCAGTAGAAATCAGTGAAATGAAGGTAGAGTGGGCCACTAACTGCCATCAGTAGAAATCAGTGAAATGAAGGTAGAGTGGGCCACCAACTGCCATCAGTAGAAATCAGTGAAATGAAGGTAGAGTGGGCCACTAACTGCCATCAGTAGAAATCAGTGAAATGAAGGTAGAGTGGGCCACTAACTGCCATCAGTAGAAATCAGTGAAATGAAGGTAGAGTGGTTTACCAACTGCCATCAGTAGAAATGAAGGTAGAGTTAACTGCCATCAGTAGAAATCAAGAAATGAAGGTAGAGTGGTTTACTAACTGCCATCAGTAGAAATCAGTGAAATGAAGGTAGAGTGGTTTACCAACTGCCATCAGTAGAAATCAGTGAAATGAAGGTAGAGTGGGCCACTAACTGCCATCAGTAGAAATCAGTGAAATGAAGGTAGAGTGGTTTACCAACTGCCATCAGTAGAAATCAGTGAAATGAAGGTAGAGTGGTTTACTAACTGCCATCAGTAGAAATCAGTGAAATGAAGGTAGAGTGGTTTACCAACTGCCATCAGTAGAAATCAATGAAATGAAGGTAGAGTGGTTTACCAACTGCCATCAGTAGAAATCAGTGAAATGAAGGTAGAGTGGGCCACCAACTGCCATCAGTAGAAATCAGTGAAATGAAGGTAGAGTGGTTTACCAACTGCCATCAGTAGAAATCAGTGAAATGAAGGTAGAGTGGTTTACACAACTGCCATCAGTAGAAATCAGTGAAATGAAGGTAGAGTGGGCCACTAACTGCCATCAGTAGAAATCAGTGAAATGAAGGTAGAGTGGGCCACTAACTGCCATCAGTAGAAATCAGTGAAATGAAGGTAGAGTGGGCCACTAACTGCCATCAGTAGAAATCAGTGAAATGAAGGTAGAGTGGGCCACTTAAATCCAAACTGCCATCAGTAGAAATCAGTGAAATGAAGGTAGAGTGGGCCACCAACTGCCATCAGTAGAAATCAATGAAATGAAGGTAGAGTGGGCCACCAACTGCCATCAGTAGAAATCAGTGAAATGAAGGTAGAGTGGGCCACCAACTGCCATCAGTAGAAATCAGTGAAGTGAAGGTAGAGTGGGCCACTAACTGCCATCAGTAGAAATCAGTGAAATGAAGGTAGAGTGGGCCACCAACTGCCATCAGTAGAAATCAGTGAAATGAAGGTAGAGTGGGCCACCAACTGCCATCAGTAGAAATCAGTGAAATGAAGGTAGAGTGGGCCACCAACTGCCATCAGTAGAAATCAGTGAAATGAAGGTAGAGTGGGCCACCAACTGCCATCAGTAGAAATCAGTGAAATGAAGGTAGAGTGGGCCACCAACTGCCATCAGTAGAAATCAGTGAAATGAAGGTAGAGTGGGCCACCAACTGCCATCAGTAGAAATCAGTGAAATGAAGGAAATCAGAGTGGGCCACCAACTGCCATCAGTAGAAATCAGTGAAATGAAGGTAGAGTGGGCCACCAACTGCCATCAGTAGAAATCAGTGAAATGAAGGTAGAGTGGGCCACCAACTGCCATCAGTAGAAATCAGTGAAATGAAGGTAGAGTGGGCCACCAACTGCCATCAGTAGAAATCAGTGAAATGAAGGTAGAGTGGGCCACCAACTGCCATCAGTAGAAATCAGTGAAATGAAGGTAGAGTGGGCCACCAACTGCCATCAGTAGAAATCAGTGAAGTGAAGGTAGAGTGGGCCACCAACTGCCATCAGTAGAAATCAGTGGTTCTATCACTGACTAATGGTGGGTGGTTGACGGGTGCTGGTAGGTCCTGATTCTTTTCCTTTCCTTCTTTCACTTATCTTCCATGTCGCTGTTTCCTCTAATTCACCCTGAGATCACCGCAATGGTGGACAGGGTAAATTTCAAAGAAACAAACAATGTCACACTTAGGGGGACATGGTGTTTCAGAGGTAATGTGTTGACCTCTCATCTAGGAGGTCATGGGAACGAGCCCTGGCAGGTTGAACAGTTTTCTTGAGTCCCCCCCCCCCCCCCCCTCTCCAGTTTAGGTTGGTGGATTTGACACCTAGTCGCCTTAGTTTGACGATAAAAAAGGAGGTCTTGTGTACAGAGAGTACAACGTTCTTGGCAAGCTAAAGATTACTCTTACTCTTGTTTTTCCTAATTTTAATTATTGTCCTATTTGTAATTGTTTTCCTATTTGTAATTGTTTTCCAATTTGTAATTGTTTTCCAATTTGTAATTGATTTCTATTTTTAATTGTTTTCCTTTTTGTAATTGTTTTCCTATTTGTAATTGTTTTCCTATTTATAATTGTTTTCCTGTTTGTAATTGTTTTCCTATCTGTAATTGTTTTCCTGTTTGTAATTGTTTTCCTATTTGTAATTGTTTTCCTATTTGTAATTGTTTTCCTATTTTTAATTGTTTTCCTATTTAATTGTTTTCCTATTTGTAATTGTTTTCCTGTTTGTAATTGTTTTCCTATTTGTAATTGTTTTCCTATTTGTAATTGTTTTCCTATTTGTAATTGTTTTCCTATTTGTAATTGTTTTCCTAATTTGTAATTGGTTTCCTATTTGTAATTATTTTCCTAATTTGTAATTGTTTTCCTATTTGTAATTGTTTTCCTATTTGTAATTGTTTTCCTATTTGTAATTGTTTTCCTATTTGTAATTGTTTTCCTATTTGTAATTGTTTTCCTATTTGTAATTGTTTTCCTGTTTATAATTGTTTTCCTATTTGTAATTGTTTTCCTGTTTGTAGTTGTTTTCCTATTTGTAATTGTTTCCTATTTGTAATTGTTTTCCTATTTGTAATTGTTTTCCTATTTGTAATTGTTTTCCTATTTGTAATTGTTTTCCTATTTTTAATTGTTTTCCTATTTGTAATTGTTTTCCTATTTTTAATTGTTTTCCTATTTTTAATTGTTTTCCTATTTGTAATTGTTTTCCTATTTGTAATTGTTTTCGTATTTTTAATTGTTTTCCTTTTTGTAATTATTGTCCTATTTGTAATTGTTTTCCTATTTTTAATTGTTTTCCTATTTTTAATTGTTTTCCTATTCATAATTGTTTTCCTATTTTTAATTGTTTTCC
>JAXRKP010000354.1:25000-37500 GCA_037039925.1 Doris montereyensis | reverse complement strand
GTCGGCCTCTCAACCAAAAGGTCGGGGTTCAAGTCCCGATGCCTGAAAAATGTTTTCTCTAATAAAAAAAAATTCAAGTAAAACGGAGACGGACAGATAAAGAAAGAGGTCCCATGTAGAGATCACAATAGTCTTTGCACGTTTAAGATTCCTTGGCTGTTTGCAGGGCAGTCCGGCAAAATCAATTAATCCTACCAAGAAACACTGAGATCACCTTAGTTGTGGATATGGGTAAAAGCAAATCAAATCAAATCAAATCAAATCAGATCAGATCAGATCAAATTAAATCAGATCAAATCAAATCAAAATCAAATCAAAATCAAAATCAAAATCAAATCAAAAACAAATCAAATCAAATCAAATCAAAATCAAAACAAATCAAATCAACATCATTGTGTGCATCAATGTTATTTCTTCATGATGATTATTATTTTTATCATTATCATAATTGTCATCAACTTCCTCATCATCACCACCATAAATCATCATCATCATCATCATCATCATCATTATCATCATCATCATCAACAACGACAGCAGCAGCATCAACAGAATCATAGCTATTATCAAGTTTACAGAAGAAACATAAATCATAATCCAAACCTTATAATTACGTTGCACATTTTATTTTTAAATCATAATGCAAACCTCATAATTACGTTACACATTTTATTTTTAAATCATAATCCAAACCCATATAATTACGTTTTATTTTTAAATCACATTTTACGTTTTTTAAATCATAATCCAAACCCATATAATTACGTTGCACATTTTATTTTTAAATCATAATCCAAACCTTATAATTATGTTGCACATTTTATTTATAAATCATAATCCAAACCTTACAATTACGTTGCACATTTTATTTTTAAATCATAATCCAAACCTCATAATTACGTTACACATTTTATTTTTAAATCATAATCCAAACCTTATAATTACGTTGCATATTTTATTTTTAAATCATTATCCAAACCTCATAATTACATTGCACATTTTATTTTTAAATCATAATCCAAACCTTATAATTATGTTGCACATTTTATTTTTAAATCATAATCCAAACCTTATAATTATGTTGCACATTTTATTTTTAAATCATAATCCAAACCTCCATAATTACGTTGCACATTTTATTTTTAAATCATAATCCAAACCTTACAATTACGTTGCATATTTTATTTTTGACAAATCCAGGCCAGTGTATCTGTGGGACGCATAAGTAAATTTCTCCGTCAAGAGGACTTGGAATTTGACAATGTGACATTCGACTCCAACAGCAGTGAGTATTATAATGAAGTAACTAATGAAGACATGAAATAGAGATTGAAGTTGAAGCCCCATAGAACAAAGTAGAGACAAGTAGGTGTTGTAGCTGAACCGTAGTGTTGTGAGCTTGTGGTTCAAACCACGTAGCTGATGCAGGTGGGTTTCGTTTCACAGTGTTGTAGTACTTTTAGGAAAGGTATTTTACTCTACTTTCCTCACTTGAATCATGTGAAATGAGTATTCAGTTATAGGTAGAGAAAGATCTTGTCAGAGTGTTGGTATAAAGTGCCTAACAGGTTGCTGTACAGTATGCTCCACAGGGAGTTGAGAAGGAATTTGAATGAAGTGGCCTGCTGGGGGATAAATGATCTACAGTCAGTGAGCCTGCTCTGTGCGGGGATACAGACTATAAATCCATCTTTATAAGTACAGCAGTCTCCGCCAAAATGCACAGTCATATGCACAGAAATATCATTATTTACATTGCCATTGTTAGTTATTTGTTTTTGTTTTAGTCTGAGTTTTATATATTGCTTGTTGGTTTAAGGACAAGACCCAATGGCCTAAACTCTTCTCAGGATCCTTTCACTCTGATTTTACATTCATCATGATCATTGTCATCATGATCACACAGATGATCACACAGAGAGAGAAAGAAAAGATGACGAAACAAATTTTCGAAAAGATAAACAAATACAAAAAATTAAACCATTATGATTAACAAGCATAACTTAATGCTACCAGCAATGGGATAATAAAAAAACCCAAAGAAAAACAAACCAAAAAACACTTTTAAAACACTGTAGTTTAAGATTTAGTAATCCATGTGTTTCATTATAAAACATTATTTATTCACCATACATTATTTAATCATCAAACATTATTACACCATACATTATTCACCATACATTATTTATTCACCATACATTATTTATTCACCATATATTATTTAATCATCATACATTATTTGCTAAAGTTGCCCAAACACAATGCATGGCTCAGTGACAAAAAATCTTTTTTTTGTTTCATTTCTTTGGGTCTTGATTTTGTCATTTTTTGTCATTCTGTTGGATTCTTTTGAGGATTTTAATATTTTGTTTTACTTGTTTACCCAAAGGTCAACAGAAAATGAGATTTACTTGTTTCATTCAGCAATCAACTCGCTTGACTTAAATTTCTCATTTTTGTATCTCAGCCAACGCAATTTCTGTCGCTGATGGAACGTTCACATGGGACAAATCAAGTCCATCTCCAACATTGTCAAAGTAAGATTGCATTCTTTTCCGTTATATACTTTTACCCAGAATGCCTTGAGACAGAATCATTGAGAAAATAAAACACAAACAAACTCAGAAGGTGCAAAGTTTATGCATCTCTTTCAATAATGAAATTTAATGCAGTAAAAATGAGTAGCTTTGTCAAGTTGAATAGAGATGGGGGAGGGCGGGGAATAAAATAAATCCCCTACTCAGAGTTAAGGGAAGGGTAACCAGGAGTAGAATTCTGATTTTTCTAGGCGTTCGGTATAATGTGGTAATTTGCTATCCCTTTCCATGCCACCTTTACTTTAGCCGTATCTGAATAGATCTAGCTACCCATTTCACTGCTGTGTCGTCAGGAAGACCAGAAATTTATTTAAATTTTGCCCGGACTAGGAATTAAACTTTGGACCTCAATGATGGTAGTCTACAGAAAGAGCAGAATTAAAGATGATATTGCCCAGAGTAAGACTAAATTATAATGATAATATATACAACAAATTTTGTTACAAATATCAAATAAAGAAGATTTATATAATATTTCTACAAAGTCAAAGAATTAAATGAAAATGTTATTTTACAATTTATGTAAAGGGTGTGGCATCGGTGGCCAAGCAGTAAGACTGCTAGCCTTGGAATCATGAGGTCCCAGGTTCAAAACTACATCTTACATTATGTTCCTTGGGAAAGATGTCTAACACGCACTTTCCCCATTTGACCCAGGCGCAGAGGGGTACAAGCGCTAGCTTGGGAGTAAAAATCTGCATGAGACTAGCATCCTGTCTAGGAGATGATAATTATTACCTGTTCCGCTTTCATGCTACAGAAGCCGGGATAAGCTCCAGCCCTATGGCACGTAATGGCCTTGAAGGAACTTTAATCTTTTTACTTTTATTTAAATGGTTAAAAAAGTTCAATTAAATGCTAATATTTAAATATATGAATAAATAGACTTCTTCTATTGAAACAGCAGTATTCTTTTCATATACATTCAATTTTTATTCATAGACATAACATGACAACTAAACAAAAATGTCAAAGATTTCAGGGACAAACCAAACGATGTAACTCTCTTTATTATGATTTTTTTAAACTAAACGTATGTTATTGACAAACCAAACGTATGGGTTTGATAGATACTGTACAACCAATTTGTTTGATAGGACTTCATCAACCAACTTGTTTGATAGACGTACATTGTGGTTCATCAACCAACTTGTTTGATAGGACGTGACATTGTGGTTCATCAACCAACTTGTTTGATAGACGTACATTGTGGTTCATCAACCAACTTGTTTGATAGGACGCACATTGTGGTTCAACAACCAATTTGTTTGATAGGACATACATTGTGGTTCATCAACCAACTTGTTTGATAGGACATTGTGGTTCATCAACCAACTTGTTTGATAGGACGTACATTGTGGTTCATCAACCAACTTGTTTAATGACATAACCCCATGACAATTTTATAGACATTTTTCATTAATTGTCTCATTGTGGTTCATCAACTTGTTTAATGACATAAACTCATGGCAATTTTATCTTTCTGGTTCATTAATTGTCTCAGTATCAACCAACTTGTTTAATGACATAAACTCATGGCAATTTTATCTTTTTCATTATTTGTCTCAGTATCAACTTGTTTGATAATGACATAACCCATGGCAATTTTATGTAATGATCAGAACTTGTTTGATGACAATTTTATGTAATAACAAATAGGACCATGACAATTGTTTGATAGGGCGATTGTATCAACCAACTGACAGAACCCATTGTTTACAATTTTATGTAATAACATAAACCCATGACAATTTTAATGTAATGACATCAACCAACTTGTTGAATGACATGACAATTTTATGTTGTTTAATGACAATGAATTTTATCATTAATTGTCTCAGTATCAACTTGTTTAATGAACCTTTTTCATTAATTGTCTCAGTATCAACTGTTTAATGACATAAACTCATGGCAATTTTATCTTTTATTAATTGTCTCAGTATCAACTTGTAATGACAGAACCCATGACAATTTTATGTTATAACATTAACCTCAGTATCAATTTTATTAATGACAGAAACTCATGGTTTCAATTTTATCAATTTTATTAATGACAGAACCCTATGACAATTTTATTAATGACAGAACCATATGACAATTTTATCTGTTTCAATGACAGAACCCATGACAATTTTATCTAATGACAGAATTGTCTCAGTGATAATTTTTGTAATGACAGAACCTCATGACAATTTTATGTCATGACAGAACCAACTTGTTTATGACAGTAAACCCATGGCAATTTTATCTTTTATGCAAACTTGTTTAATGACAGAACCCATGACAATTTTATGTAATGACAGAACCCATGATAATTTTATCTTTTTATGAATCGTTTCAGCATCAACTTGTTTATCCCGACTGGACAACTCATTGCCGTCTGTTGGCCATGTTGGTGCCGCAAGTCGTCGCTGATTTCGCTGTTTTGGGCTCTGATGGAAAAGCTTCAAGGAAGAGTCACCATCCAGGTATGGTTTAAAGAGTCTTTCATCAATGGCCTAAAGATTATTTAAACTGTTGGTGTTAGCTTTGGGATCTTTCATCAATGGCCTAAAGATTAGTTAAACTGTTGCTGTTAGCTTTGGGAATCCTTCATCCATGGCTTAAAGATTAGTTGGACTGTTGGTGTTAGCTTTAGGATTTTTTATCAATGGCCTAAAGATTAGTTAAACTGTGGTGTTAGCTTTGGGATCCTTCATCCATGGCTTAAAGATTAGTTAAACTGTTGGTGTTAGCTTTAGGATCTTTTATCAATGGCCTAAAGATTAGTTAAACTGTTGCTGTTAGCTTTGGAATCCTTCATCCATGGCTTAAAGATTAGTTAAACTGTTGGTGTTAGCTGGATTTTTCATCAATGGCTTAAAGATTAGTTAAACTGTTGGTGTAAGCTTTAGGATCTTAAGGTCTTGCAGTTTAATCTTGGTAATGCTAGAGTCTGAGGAGACTGTGTCTCTTCTCAACAAAATAGATGCTAAACAAGCTTTTCTCAACTCCATGCAGAACGTTACACTGAAAGGCTGAGCCACATGATGGTGTAAATTTTATTAGTGAGGATGAAGATAAATAGTTTTTTTTGCCTCTTCTAGGGAAACGTATCAGCTTTTCAATAATATGAAATTTTCTCAAACCCTTTGATTCATGAATGTCAAGTGTGTACTTTTACAACATAAAAGGTTAGTTTTGGGGTAAAAAACAATTTTTTTTAAAATGATACACAGCTGAATGCAATTCAATAAAACATAAAACTACCGGTACTATAAATCATAGAAAAAAGATGAATAATTTTCATAAAACATCATTTCTATATCGTCCTCATTATCATAACCATCTTCCATTATTACTCCAACGGCTTCATTCATGCTTAGTGAAATATAATGATTTATTGTTATTATTATTATTATTATTATTGTTGTTGTTGTTGTCGTCATCATCGTTGTGTCATCGTTGCGTTTTTGCCGTGTCGTTGTTGTTATTATTATTATTATCATTATTATTATTGAATCAATTTCGTTTGCTTGTAGACTCCCATGTTTCACTTTTCGTACACGTATCTAAAAATAGTTTTAGAACTGTAAGCAAAGAGGCAAAGCTAATTACAAGAGGTAAGTAAGACAGTAAACACTTGTGACTTTCATTTCATAGTTACATCCCCTGTCATGCTGAGTTTCTATTTGAACGTTAGTGTGTGAACAGTGCTGACCATTTTTTCCCTCAATGAGTGAACATTAATGAAACTCCTTTTCATAAGGAGAGTAGTTGGCATGGTTTGTAGCGCATTCTCATTTCATGGTGAGGCGATGGGTACAGATGCATACACCCGGGTTCAATTCCATTGGTGCCAAAACAAAATTTCGGACTATTCCGTGGTATATCATATGTCTCATATTTGTCGTTATAGGGCTTCCTTGTATATTTCATGTACTTATCCGACACGACCTCAGCTCATTTAAGGACAGTTTGGAGACAGTAGTTGTTTTTAAATGAACCATCTGTGTGTTATTGTCTTACGACATGCTGAATAATGATTTTTATTTTTTATGTTCGTGTGATATATGTGATAATACACTAGAGGTGGAATGCAATTAATGGGAAGAAAAAGCATGAGGAGGAGGAGGAGGAGGAGGAGGAGGACGAGGAAGGAGGAGGAGAGAACATGAAGAAGAAAAAAAATCATCACATAAATGGAGAATCATCAGAATCATGATTCTTGCTTTGTTCAATTGAAGTAAACCCTGTCCACCATTGCATTGATCTCAGGACTACAGGTTATAACATTTTCTTTACAAGTTTTATTATTTTCTATTCTTCAGTCAAGCGTCCTACGTGCCACAACAGGCATGGATACAGAACGCGACTCTTAAAGACAACATCCTGTTTGGAAAATCGAAGAAGGTCATCTGTATGAATCTGTCGTGGAAGCCTGTGCCCTGAGACCAGATTTTGACATGCTTCCTGGCAGAGATATGACGGAGATTGGTGAAAAGGTACGGAATAAAAAATAATTTTAGTAGTTTATTGATATGTCCTTCCCTTTTATACATGGATTGTCAACCACGTATTTAGTATGTTTCTTTTTGTTTGAGTACTTAAGTTTGTATTTGCCCTGAAAAGTATCTAAGGGTTAATGATGATTTTTGTCTAAAAGCTTAGGTTAGAGACTCAGAGAGATTAGGGTGAAAGTCTGGAAAGGCCATTCTGAGTTCACAAAACTACCGTCACACCTTGCCAGAAAGGCCAACTTGTAATTATTCACCTTCAAGGAGTTTAATTCAAAGTTAGATTATCAATGCTTTCTGGAATATACGGGGTGTCATGCAAGTTAGAATTCACACCGTCAGAGTGTTTTTCGATTTGAAAAGGTTGGCAGCTTTGCCTTGTTATGCTTATCACTACTTCTTCTTCTTCCTTTTTTTCTTCTTTTCTTTTCCTCCTCGTTCTCCTCCTCATTTGTTTTCTTTTTCTTTTCTTTATGCTCCTTTACATTTCACTTGATTCTAAGTACATGTATGTGATTTTGTTTACTTTTCTTTATTTTCCTTCTCATCCTTTTTTTTTCCGTCCTCTTGTCCTCTTCTTCTTCTCCTTCCATGATTACAAAATGTATTGTTTTACACACTTTGCCATTTGCTTCTATGCACCTTTTAAGTCCGTTTTCAGTTCTTTTGGTAAACTTGAGTGACATGCATCACACTAACATCTAGACATTCAAACATCCAGACATCCAGACATTCAGACATCTAGACATCTAGACATTCAGACATCCAGACAGTGATCAACAAGGATATGAAATAAATAATGAAGTTCTGAAGGAACAAAGACAAGACAAATATAAAGGAATGGATAGAATACAAATTCTAAGCATCAGACAAAATCTCGGTTTCAATTTTGTCTGCTGCCCAAAGACTTTTTCTATCTACTTCTTTATTTTTGTCTTGTGTTTGTGCCTATGGGTGTTTCAATATCTGTTTCATGTCCTTATTTATCACCTTGGCCATGCCCCTTGCCTCATTGTTTGTTTTAACGCTACTGGTAGGTCTTTCTTATTTCCTTTCATTCTTTCACCATATCCTGTTATCTTGCTGGTTCCTCTTGATTCACCTTGAGATCACTGCATGGGGTGGACGTGTAAATTTAAATCTATCAATCAACCAACCATCAACTAACCAATCAATCAATAAAATTGATCAACCAAACAACGAAGTAACCAAGCAACCAACCAACCAAGCAACCAACTAACTAACCAACCAATCAATCCATCAATTAAACCAACCAACCAACCAATCAACCAATAAATCAATCAATCAATCAAGCAAGCAACCAACAAACCAACCAACCAACCAATCAATCAATCCATTAATCAAAACCAACCAACCAAAACCAACCAACCAACCAATAAATGAATCAATCAATCAAGCAAGCAAGCAACCAACCAATCAATCCATAAATCAACCAATCAATCAATCAACCAACCAACCAATCAATCCATCCAATCAATCAAACTAACCAACCAATAAATTAATCAATCAATCAATCAATGCATGAACCAACCAACCAACCAACCAACCAACCAATAAATTAATCAATCAATCCTTCAATCAATGCATGAACCAACCAACCAACCAACCAACCAAAAATTAATCAATCAATCCTTCAATCAATGCATGAACCAACCAACCAACTAATAAATCAATCAATCAATCCACCAACCAACCAACCAACCAATCAAATCCATCAATCCAGGGCATCAATCTGAGTGGTGGCCAAAAGCAGCTGAGTTTCACTGGCCAGGGCCGTACAACGATGCCGATATCTACCTGCTGGATGACCCTCTCAGCGCCGTGGACTCCCACGTTGGCAAGCACATCTTTGAGAAGGTCATCTCCGAAAAGGGAATACTGGGGAAAAAGGTCAGTACTGGACGAAAATAATAATTTTAATAAAAGTAGAAAAGAAAAACATTTTAAATGAGATCGATTGTAGTAATGCAATATGCAATGATAATCATGAGGTTAGGCTTGGGATAACATGAAGTCCCGGGTTTGAACCCTAGCAGCGTGCTAAGTCTGACGTCATGTTCCTTGGGAAAGATGTATACTATGCATTCCCTTCTCTCAAGGGGGACTTAGTAGTCCTAAGGTGAAGTCTCTGCTTCACAACCAAAAGATCGTCGGTTCAAGCCCCAACGGTTGTAACTTTTTCTCTATTTTTTTTTTTGGTCCAAGTAGGTGGATTGACACGTAGTCTCATCGGAGACGGGTGATAAAAAGAGATTGTGTGTGAAAATCACAACACCCCGTGTATGGTAGAAAATTTCAAGGCTGTTTACAAGGCAGTCTGGGCAAAATTTAAAACTCCTACCAAAACCCCGAGCTCAACTTAATTGTGGATGTGTGTAAATTTAAAATCAAATCAAAAGCACTACAGATAATATTTAAGTTTCATTAATGGTATTGTCTTGGAATATGTCAACAACACCCCTAGAATGCAATGTGCTTTCTGTCTCACGGAGATAATGTATTTTGTCAGTGGCAATTATTAATGTCTCCCTTTAATACGCATTCCCCCCCCCCACTCTCAGCCTACGTGCAAACTCAACCTAGGTACTGACATCACAGCATATTGACAGTGAAAGCCGCAAACCGGATAAGTCCCAATTTTTGATGTTTTGAGAAATCAAAGCTGCGCTTTTAATCTATTTTCACAGACATACAAGGTTTTACAAGGTTTGCAAGTGTCAAAAACTAGACCCGATAGGGATACACAGATTGTTCATATGGTTATTATACAGGTTTCTATGGGTTTTTGTGTCACAAAATCCTAACTACACAAAGCATAGAGGCTTCCTAATGTTAAAAAAAGCAGCAAAAAACAAGATGTTACTAATTTTAGACTTACACGGTTTACGACTTTCAACGTCGATACGGTGGACTGGGTAAAAGTAAAAACTTCAATGAAGCAATGCCATCTTACTGTTTGTCATCTTCTTCCCCAGACACGGGTCCTGGTCACACATGGTGCACACTGGTTGCCCATGGTGGACAACATTATCGTCATGATGGACGGCCGCATCTCGGAATCGGGCTCCTACGAAGAATTGCTGAGTCACGACGGAGCTTTTGCACAGTTTTTGAAAACATATCTTCTACAGGAGGCTGAAAGTGATAATGACGACGATCAGAAGGAGAATGAAGATGAGGACAGTAAGTGATTTTCAGATGGACTTTTTTTATTGTAAAGGTTTTTCATGAGCCTTTTTTTAATCTTTATTTAATATTGGATTGGTTTGGGGTTGTACCACAATGAGCATTTTGAATCCACTCTACTGTAGCTATTTTTTTGTATTTCATCCTTTTAACTCTGTTTTCGCAGTTCGGGCAATCAAGGCAGAGATGCTACAACGAGTAGAGAGCGTGACGTCTGACGCTGGGCAGACTTCTGGTGACGAAAATGAAATCCAGGTATGGATCACAAGCATTTACATTTAATGGTCTTGTTCACAATCAAATTTCATGTTCATTGTTTTTATTTAAAGAGAAAATGTTTTTGTCTTTAACTTTCAGTTTCATAAAGTTTCTAAAATTGAATTTATGCAATATATTTTTTAGATGTCTTGTTTGTAATGGTAAGCAAGACATTTTTTTGTTTAAAAGAATTAAAAAGTGCATTGGGTTGTTTTTTTCATTTAGAGATAATTAGTTTGTAATAACAATTAAAGGCAAAGCATTGGCATTGAAAGGGTGGCCCCTTTTTACCCAAGTCACATTGAAAGGTGGCCCCCCAAGTCACATTGAAAGGGTTACCCAAGTCACATTGAAAGGGTGGCCCCTTATTACCCAAGTCACATTGAAAGGGTGGCCCCTTATTACCCAAGTCACATTGAAAGGGTGGCCCCTTATTACCTGTCATTGAAAGGGTGGCCCCTTATTACCTAAGTCACATTGAAAGGGTGGCCCCCTTTTTACCCAAGTCACATTGAAAGGGTGGCCCCTTATTACCCAAGTCACATTGAAAGGGTGGCCCCCTTATTACCCAAGTCACATTGAAAGGGTGGCCCCTTATTACCCAAGTCACATTGAAAGGGTGGCCCCTTTTACCCAAGTCACATTGAAAGGGTGGCCCCTTATTACCAAGTCACATTGAAAGGGTGGCCCCTTTCACATTGAAAGGGTGGCCCTTACCCAAGTCACATTGAAAGGGTGGCCCCTTATTACCCAAGTCACATTGAAAGGGTGGCCCCTTACCCAAGTTACCCAAGTCACATTGAAAGGGTGGCCCCTTATTACCCAAGTCACATTGAAAGGGTGGCCCCTTATTACCCAATTTGAAAGGGTGGCCCCTTTATTACCCAAGTCACATTGAAAGGGTGGCCCCTTATTACCCAAGTCATGGCCCCTTATTACCCAAGTCACATTGAAAGGGTGGCCCCTTTTTAAGTCCAAAAGGGTGGCCCCTTTTTAGTGATTGAGTCCCCTTTACCCAAGTCACATTGAAAGGGTGGCCCTTTTTACCCAAGATTTAAGTCGCAGGACCCGCAACTGACCCATAAGCCAACTGAGGCCGTAGCGACATTGTCGCCATTTCAAGGGCTCTCTGAGCTCAAACGGCCGATGTTTCATTTTTAAGAAGAAAGCATCAATGGCCGAGTTTGTAGATTTTGTTTTTGTCTTTGAAAAAGAAAACTTTTACCAAGTTTGTTTTTAATGACTACAGAAATCAAAGATTAACAAAATCTGTAATATGTGTTTGTTTTTTTTCTCTCAAATTGCTGTATATCATGGGTTTGGTCCTTTAAGTATTAAAAAACTTAAAAAGAAAACCAAAAAAAGGAAAGAAAAAGAGAGTGTGAGCAAGAACAAAGGAAACCGGGACGTGGTGAAAGTGGAAGCAAAGCTAACTACCAATGGTGTTGAAATTAAATCTGTGAAACTTAAAACCAAAGGTCACAGGAAGGGAAGCATGACCAGATCAAAGACCAAGAAACAAACTGAGATATGGGGAAAAAGCAGCAGGAAAATTTCTCAGATGTAGGAATGTGCACAAAAAGTTTTTAATTATTTTGCACTAAGATAGTATTATGGTTGAGGCACACAAGGCTTCCCTTTTTTCATCAGTCAAAATTTTCAGTTTTTTTTTCTAAAAATGTTCTTTCCTTCAAGGCCCTTTTTCTTCAACTCACTTTTTTTCTATGTGTTATGAAGGGAAACGTAGTTGTTCTAAACTTAATTTTATAATGACGGACCATGAAGATAATATGTTTCTTTTATGTCGTTTATCGTAACGTTAAAATAGACGAAAGGCTGTGGTGGAATATTTAGCCACATTCAAAAACACGATGCGACGATAACTGCATAATTTTCTGACAGTTTATTTTTATTTTTACCAGATTGACAGTAATTTGAAAAA
>JAXRKP010000354.1:0-20000 GCA_037039925.1 Doris montereyensis | reverse complement strand
TTTCGCTGGCTATCAAGGATCCAACGTTTTCTCCAGCATCTGGCTATCCAAATGGACGGACGATGACCTCTTATGGAACACTTCCTTGTCCAACACTTAGTCGTTACGAAGACAGGAACTACATGTATCTGGGTGTCTATGGGGCTCTTGGGGCTGTGCAAGGTTTGTTTGCAATGTTGAGTTTTGGTCTCTTTGTTTGTTTGTTTGTTTGTTTGTTTTTGTGTTTGTGGGCTGTTGATGCCACTGGTAGATTTTACTTTTGCTTTTACTTGTTTACTTTCTTTATCTTGCTGTTTCATTTCAATTCACCCTGAGATCACCTTAATGGTGGATGGGGATAAATATCAATAAACAAACATATGTTAGCTTTTTATTTTGCTGTTTCCTCTGAGATCACCGCATAAGATGGATAGGGTAAATTTCGATCAATTAATCAATCTTCCATGTCACGCTTGCACTAAATCTGACCTCCATAGCTGTTCATGTAGACACAATAGGTTCTGACCCCTTAGCTTCCATATCACACAATAGGCACTAAATCTGACCCCTCCATAGCTGTTCATGTAGACAATAGGCACTAAATCTGACCCCCATAGCTGTTCATGTAGACACAATGGCTATTCAGACCTGTTCTATAAACTCTGGAACAAGGGCAGATAAAGAATGGACCCCTGGTATAGCTTTTTTTTTAAAACTAGGAAAGTATAAAACCAGACCTGAATATTTCAAAAAAGTTCAGAAACATTCAACCTTTCCATTCAAAACTGAGGAACATTAAAAATTAGATAGAACGAAAGTTTGATTTGTCTTTGTGTTCACTTGACAGTCGGCTGACATCATTGGTTAGACTAGTTTACATCTACAAAGTCTATTGTGTGAATACAGATAGGGTCTACACATTAACATAAAGATAAGTCTAATTCAACAGATAAAGTCATTAAAATTTACATAAACGATGCAAGTCTATTGTGTACAGATAGAAGTTGACACATTTACATAAAGATAAGTCTGTTGTGTACAGATAGAATCGACACATTAACATAAAGATAAATCTATTGTGTACAGATAGAATCGACACATTTACATAAAGATAAGTCTATTGTGTACAGATAGGGTCTACACATTTACATAAAGATAAGTCTATTGTGTACAGATAGAATCAACATTTACATAAAGATAAGTCTATTGTGTACAGATAGAATCGACACATTTACATAAAGATAAGTCTATTGTGTACAGATGAAGTCTACACATTTACATAAAGATAAGTCTAATGTGTACAGATAGAATCGACACATTTACATAAAGATAAATCTATTGTAAGATAAGTCTATTTACATAAAGATAAGTCTATTGTACAGATAGAATCTACACATTTACATAAAGATAAGTCTATTGTGTACAGATAGAATCGACACATTTACATAAAGATAAGTCTTTGTGTACAGATAGGAATCGACACATTTACATAAAGATAAGTCTATTGTGTACAGATAGGGTCGACACATTTACATAAAGATAAGATACAGATAAGGTCTACCATTTACATAAAGTGTATAGATAAAGCCTACACATGTACATAAAGATAAATTTATTGTGTATAGATAAGGTCTACATTTACATAAAGATAAGTCTATTGTGTACAGATAAGGTCTACACATTTACATAAAGATAGTCTATTGTGTACAGGAAAAACCCAGGCAGAGGAGTCAGACCCACTTCAGCGAACAGGCCAAAGGTCAGGTGAACGATTGTATATTACATGACTGACACATTTATGATCAATACACCAAAAATCACAGGATCACCTTAGTTGTGGACATGGGTAAAGTAGAATAGAGTAAAAATGAAGTCAAAGGTCACACACGTTGCATATGTCATGGTGTGGGCAGGCTAAATTCTTTCCATTGTATGAAAATAACAAACACGACTATCCACTTCCGATCCACAGCCGTACTGGTTCTTTGCTACTCCTTGGTGATGTCCACCCGAATGGTCAGAGCGAGAGGTGTGTTGCATCATGGGATGCTTGCCAACACTTTACGTTCTCTCCAATGGCCTTCTTGACACCACCCCCGCCAGGCCGCATCTTAAACCGCTTCTCCCGAGACATCGAGGTGGTGGACAACACGCTTCCTCAGCAGTTGAGGTCATGGATGAGCACATTCTTCAGCTGTCTGAGTACCATTGTGGTGATCAGCTACAGCACGCCCATCTTCATGGTAGTCATTTTGTCGCTTGGGACTTTTCTACTACCTGGTACAGGTGAGGCTGCAACATGCACGCACTGTGGCTTCAGTCTCCTGCTTTCATACAGGCAACCAATCTCAGCTTGTATGGGACTCGGTAGTCCAGAGGCAAAGTGTCAGCCTCTCAACCAAAAGATAGAGGGTTCGAGCTCCAACGTTGAAATAATTTCTCGTCCTTTTCGAGTAGAATCTACCCCCCCCCCACCCCCACCCCGCTGGTCTAGGGAGGTGGATTAACATCTAGTCCCAATGGAGATGGACGATAAAAAGGAGGTCCTGTGTGTAGATCACAGCACTCTGTGCATGTTAAAGATTCCTTTGGTTGTTTACAGGTCAGTCAGGGCAAAATAAAAGACTCCTACCCAAAACCCCTGAGATCACCTCCATTGTCAATGTTGTCAGGTGTTAAAAACTGTCAGCTTGCAAGCTTGCAGAATTGACAGGAGCTCCTTGTAATCTCAAGTCAAAGTCAGAATGGCACCAATCCACCTCCCTCTAGTCATTTTCATGAAAAATTCACGACGGTTTGGATTTTAGTGAAGGGGTAAAATCATTCCTGCTTTTTCACTGACCAAATCCCCTTGACATCACAAGATCCAAAGATAGCACATTGGGATGTTACAATCTCAAATTTATTTGCACAAAAATTTTATATTTTTACTTCATATTTTAATTAACACAATTTGCTTTCGGTGTTAAAAATTCCCATTTTTTTATAGTTTAAACTTAATGTATTTATTTTTTATGATTTTACAATTTTTAGTATAGAGACATAAAGCCTGGAAGGCCAGCACACACATTGTCTCCATTTTGGAATATAAAGGGTCATTGGTCACACATGAGATAGATAGATAGATAGATAGATAGATAGATAGATAGATAGATAGATTGATAGATAGATAGATAGATAGATAGATAGATAGATTGATAGATAGATAGATAGATAGATAGATTGATAGATAGATAGATAGATAGATAGATAGATAGATTGAGATAGATAGATAGATAGATAGATAGATAATATAAATTGGTGGATAGATAGATAGATAGATTGATAGATAGATAGATAGATAGATAGATAGATAGATAGATAGATAGATAGATAGAGAAATTAGATAGATAGATAGATAGATAGATAGATGATAGATAGATAGATTGATAGAGGATAGAAAGATAGAAAGATAGATAGTTAGAGGATAGATAGATAGATAGAGGATGGATTGATAGATAAAGGATATATAGATAGATAAATAGATAGATAGAGGATAGATAGATATATAGAGGATAGATATATACATAGATAGATATATAGATAGATAGATAGATAGATAGATAGATAGATAGATAGATAGATAGATAGGTAGAGGATAGATATATAGATAGGTATAGATAGATATATAGATAGAGGATAGATATATAGATAGAGGATAGATATATAGATAGATAGATATATAGATAAATAGATAGATAGATAGATAGATAGATAATAGATAGATAAATAGATAGATAGATAGACAGATAGATAGGTAGATAGATAGGTAGATAGATAGATGATATATAGAGGATATATAGATAAATAGAGGATAGATATATAGATAGATAGAGGATAGACAGATAGATAGATAGATTTTTTTCATTGATGAATAGATTGACTAATGGATGCATAAATCAAGGGACATATAAGTGATAATGTGATTAAAAATTTGTTTTCTGGTTTTCTTTCACAGAGATTCTATATCCCAACGTCCCTGACAGCTAAAACGTATAGAATCCACAACCAGATCTCCTATCTATTCGCATTTCAGTGAAACGATAACGGGAGTTGCTTCCATACGAGCGTACAAAGCCAGTGAACGTTTTATAAAAGAGTCGGAAGACAAAGTCGACAAAAATTTGACTTTTTATTTTGCTGGCATAGCCTCGAACCGTAATTAATTTTGACTGGAATTTAAAAACATTGATTTCGTCTTGTGTCAATAATATGTTTCCACAAACTGCAGTGAAGCAAACCTTCATGATATGCTATATAATTAATTATTACCAACACTTCTTCTTAATTTTATGAGATCCCTATATGATGGATGGGCTAATTTGCAATGAAAGAAACATTCATGATATGCTATACAATTAATTATTACCAATCTCTTGTTCTTAATTAATTTTTACCATGAGATCCCTGCATATGATGGATGGGCTAATTTGCAATGAAAGAGACATTCATGATAATGCTATGATTATCACACACGGTTGGCTGGTAGAGCGGTCTTCTTCCTCTTTCACCTGTCTTTCATCTTAAAGCTTCTTCTTGGTTGATTCTACCTGAGATCACCGTATGTGGATACTTTAATTTATAATGAAAGAAAAGACATAAAGCACATTATTGTCACCCACAGGTAGATATTAGATCTATTTCTTTTCTTCTTTCACATGTCTTTCGTCTTAAAACTCCCTTTTGATTAATTCATCCTAAGATTATTATTATTATTATTATTATTATTATTATTATTATTATTATTATTATTATTATTATTATTATTATTATTATTTTTATTATTATTATTATTATTATTATTTTCATTATTATTTCATTATTGTTATTATTATTATTATTATTATTATTATTATTATTATTATTATTATTATTATTATTATTATTATTATTATTATTATTATTATTATTATTATTATTATTATTATTATTATTATTATTGTTATTATGTTATGCAAGGCTAGAATAAGCAATTCAAGTTATTGTATATTTATCTAATGAAACAAAAAAACAAAACAAAAACGGCAACAGAAGATTTGTTAATATACTAAAACAATTACAGGAAGGCAGGAATGGGGGATAAATAAATGGATGGATTGACAGATGAAAGCAGAAATTGTGAATCTGTTATATTTACAAATGCAACTCATAATTAAAATAATTCAATGAGTGTTATGTTTGTCACCCGCAGTTGGCTGGGCACCAGACTGGAGTTTGTGAAAACCTCCTGGTGCTCTCTGCTGCCATGTTCGCTGACCTCGGACGACCTCAATGAGAGTCTGGTTGGCCTGTCCGTGTCCTTACGCACTGCAGGTCACCGTTCCCTCAACTGGATGGTTCGATGACCTCTGACCTAGAGACAAACATTGTGTCTGTGGAGCGAATCAAGGAGTATTCCGAAACGGAAACAGAGGCGAGAATTTTTTTATGAGTTTAAGGTTTAAGAATTTCTTGTCTTTAGTTTAATTATAATTCTTCACTTAAGCTACCATTTTTAACAGGATTTATTTATACTTAAACAGTTGGAAAAATTCTATACCATTTTTAACAGGATTTATTTATACTTAAACAGTTGGAATAGTTTTATACCATTTTTAACAGGATTTATTTATACTTAAAACAGTTGGAATAGTTTTTATACCATTTTTAACAGGATTTCCCCCACTTAATGAATTAAATTAGGCCTACATCCTACTGTGCCTACATCCTATACTGTCTTTAAAAAAATTGTACACATTTTCCCTGTCCACCAGGACGCCCTGATCTCCAAGATTAGAATAACCAACTGTCCTGACTAATTAGCTAAGTGTAACACAGAGAAATAATTCCCCAGCCCCTCAGTCCCTTTCCATTAGAAAATTTTACATCTTACGAATGATTTTCTATGAATGGTTGGTGAGTGCTGCCAGTAGGTTCCGGTCCTACTTCTTTCCTTCACTATTTCATCTGTCTTTCATCTTGATGTTTCCTCTCAATTCACCTTGAGATCACCGCTTGCTTATAAATACATATTGTGTTGTTTTCTTTTAATGAAATGCGCCTAGAGCCTTACCTTTGTACAGATGAGTGCGTAATACACATGTCCATTATTGTTGTTGTTGTTATTATTATTATTATTATTATTATTATTATTATTATTATTATTATTATTATTATTATTATTATTATTATTATTATTATTATTATTATTATTATTGTTATTATTATTGTTATTATCATTATCATTATCATTATCATTATCATTATTATTATCATTATTATTATCGTTATCATTATCATTATCATTATTATTATCATTATTATTATCATTATTTTTATCGTTATCATTATCATTATCATTATCCTTATCATTATCATTATCATTATTATTATTATTATTATTATCATCCCCAGGCTGCATGGACAAATCCATGAGAAAACCTCCAAGGGCATGGCCCCAACAGGGAGCCCTCCGATTCTTGGATTACACGACTCGATACCGACCAGGACTCGATTTGGTGCTGAAAGGAATCAGCTGTAATATTGAAGGCGGTGAAAAGGTAAATGATGACCTTTTTGTTTCACCCTTTGAACCCGTATGCCCGCTCTAGCAGGCAGCCTCTTATTTACCTCTCTACCGTATGCCCACTCTAGCAGACAACCTCTTTTTACCTCTCTACCGTATACCCACTCTAGCAGACAACTTCTTTTTACCTCTCTACCGTATACCCACTGTAGCAGACAACCTCTTATTTAACCTCTCTACCGTATACCCACTGTAGCAGGCAGCTTCTTATTTACCTCTCTACCGTATGCCCACTGTAGCAGACAGCCTCTTATTTACCTCTACCGTATACCCACTGTAGCAGACAGCCTCTTATTTACCTCTCTACCGTATGCCCACTCTAGCAGACAGCCTCTTTTTAACCTCTCTACCGTATACCCACTCTAGCAGACAGCCTCTTATTTAACCTCTCTACCATATACCCACTCTAGCAGGCAGCTTCTTATTTACCTCTCTACCGTATACCCACTCTAGCAGACAGCCTCTTATTTACCTCTCCGTATACCCACTTAGCAGGCAGCCTCTATTTACCTCTCTACCGTATACCCACTCTAGCAGCAGCCTCTTATTTACCTCTCTACCATATGCCCCCTCTAGCAGGCAGCCTCTTATTTACCTCTCTACCGTATGCCCCTCTAGCGTAATAATACCACTGGTTCTCAGGAGGCCAGGTGAAGGTCAAATTAAAAGATAAAGATAAAGATAATAATGGATTAATAATAATAGTCTATATGAGTGGCATCGGTGGCTGAGTGGTAAGGCTGCTGGACTTACTTAGGGTTATAAGGTCCCTGGTTTGAACCTTAGCAAAGCTAGTTGTGTTCCTTGGGAAAGACACTTAGTTCTGCATTTTCCCCACTTGACCCAGGGGCAAATATCTAAATCATATAGGGAATAAAATGCTTCTTTCATAATCGTGATACATACATGCATGCATTCACAAATATACACATACAGAGGCACACACATACACGCATACATACATTCACGAATATACACACACAGAGGCACACACACACACACATACATACATTCACAAATATACACACACAGAGGCACACACACACACACACATACATACATTCACAAATATACACACACAGAGGCACACACACACACACATAGATAAATTCACAAATATACACACACAGAGGCACACACACACATACATACATTCATATATATACACACAAAGCATACACACAAAATCCACTTTTGTATATTTGTTTTCAATGCCTGTTTGCGTGTTGGGAGTTACATCAAGGACATTTTTATTGATCAGGCCTCAAGGACCAGTGCGAATAGTATATTTATTTTTTATCAATAAAAGAGTTGACAAGAATGTTTATATCAGTATGTTTTGTTTATTTCTGTCTCTAGGTATGCAAATGTGTGTATTGCGACTGTACTGCTGTTGTTCATTGTGCTTTGCATCTTATTCATTTAAAATTTATTAATTCTTTAGTTAAAGGAAAGTGTTTTCATGTTGTATTTCTAGATTGGCATCGTTGGAAGAACAGGAGCAGGGAAGTCATCCTTGACCGTTGCCCTGTTTCGTCTAATCGAGGCAGCCAGCGGTACCATCATGATAGACAACACGAATATCAGTGACATCGGTCTTCATGACTTGAGGTCAAAGATCACGATTTTGCCACAGGTAAGTCAACTAGTTGAAGGGTGGCTGACCACAAGTGGTTTGGACAAGTTGATTGTTTCTTCAATGTGACTTGCTCAAACTTTGCCTTTGGTGAAAATTTTTTTGTTATTTTTGCGTTTTTTTCTTCGTCTCATTGAAATTCAACCCATCCACCATATACGGTGCTCTCGGGGTGGACCTTTGTTGTAAAAGTTTTGGAGATTATGTAATAAATATTTACCTGTCTATTTATCGGTGGCCAGTCCGTGGCCTGCCGGTAGATCCTACTTCTTTCCTTTAATTTTTTTTTTACTTGTCTTTTATCTTGCTATCTATTCATCTAAGTGTGATATATCAATATATCTATCTATCTATCTATCTATCTGTAAATGTATCTATTTACCTATTCTATCAATCTATTTATCTGTCTATCTTTCTATCTATGCAGTGAGGCAAGGGGGTTGTCAAAAGTGAAGGATAACGACATTACATAATATTAAAGCTCCATAGGAAATAAAACCCAGACAAATACAAGGAATAGAGAGAGAAAATCATGGCCAACATAGGGATTGAACCCATGACCTCTGCATCATCACCCATTGCCTCATCTTAAAAGAAAATGGTGATACTAACCAAAAAAAGAAGTGTAATTTTACCATACCTGTTCTCCATTTGACATCTTTAGTGCACGCTCCAACAGCTGCCTTCTAAAAATAGTAAAAATTTCTTTCAAGGCCGTTACGGCCCATAGAGCCAGAGCTTACACCAGTTTCTATAGGGTGAAGGGGGACATGTGACAATGTTCACCTCTTGGCCCCGTACGCTAGCCTGATGCAGGTTTTGACTCCCAAGCTAGTGCTTGTACCCATTTGCATCTGGGTAGAGAGGGAAAGATGTGTCTAAACTGTCTTTCCAAAGGAACACAACGTTGGACCTGGTTTTACGAGGATTTGAACTCGGGACCTTACCACCCCCAGTCTGACAGCCTAACCGCTCGGCCACCGATGCCTCATCAGCTCCTTATACTATATTTGAAATATGTCGCAATTTCCAAATCTGTTCTAGTTTCATACAAAATAACAAAGAAAAAGAGAAATAAATTAGTCATTAATGGCTAACATTATACAAAACAGAATTATATTTATATTAGACATGAAAATAGACTTTAATCTTTACTTTTCAGCAACTTTACTTTCTCTTGTTTTCATCATCTCTTTTCAGGACCCAGTGTTATTCTCTGGAAGTCTGAGAATGAATTTGGATCCATTCAACTTGTACTCAGATGAACTCATCTGGAAAGCACTCGAACACGCGCACTTGAAAAATTTCACGCAGGAAGTACAGGGCGGACTCTACTATGAATGTGGTGAAGGAGGACAAAATTTGAGGTGTGGTTTTAGTGGTTGTGTCATTTGTTTGTTTGTTTGTTTGTCTGTGTGTTTGCGGGAGATTTGGTAGTCCAAAGACAAGGTGTCGGCCTCTCAACCAAAAAGGTAGGTGAGTTTGAGCCCTCTTCAGCAGTTCAAAAATGTTCTCAAATTTGTTTTTAGCAAAATCTTTCCCCCTGGTCCAGGTAGGTGGATCAACACCTAGTCCCATCAGAGACGGACAACAAAAAGGAAGTCCTGTGTACAGATTACAACACTCTATGCATGTTAAAGATCCCTTGTCTGTTTACAGCGCAGTCCGAGCAAAATTTTTAATCCTACCAATATCCCGAGATCACCTTGGTTGTGGATGCGGGTAAATCAAATCAAATTAAAAACTGTATGTTTGCATGTTAGTTTCTTTCATCCAAATCGATTGCGTTTAGGCTGACGCTGGTCTAGTGATTTTACAGTCAAGACTTGGGTCCTTTAGGTTAATGGTTCAAATCCTGGTTTTGCAGTGGGAGGTTGTTGCAAGTAGTTCTTTCTTCTTTTCTTTCACTCTTTTTTTATGTCATATTTTGTCTTGCGGTTTCCTCTTAATTCACCCTGAGATCACCACATATGGTGGATGAGATGAATTTCAATGATGCAACAAAAAAGGCAAAAACTGATTTTTGCTCTGCTTGATGTGATGGCCCTTCACAAAGTCACTTAGGTCTTAACATTATTTTTTTCCCTCCACCAAGGTGTAAATGGGTAACTGGCTATTGCTAAAGAAGTTAATTTCTTTGTGTCTCTTTGTTTGTCTTTACTTATCTCAAAAGTTTGTAGTTTGCAACCCAACAAGATTAAATAATGCCTACCTTATATAGATCCCTTGACTGCAAAGCATGTTCCCTTACTAAAATATTGGTTTGTTTCACAGCACTGTATTCAAACATTTGTAGTTTGCGACCCAACAAGATTAATAATGCCTACTTTAATTCAAACGTGCTGCTGCAGTTTCAATCGATATGTAATTTGTAATTAATTTTATTTTTGTCTCCTCTTCTCTTTTCAAGTGTCGGACAGCGTCAGTTGGTTTGCCTGGCCAGGTCACTACTTCATTAAAACCAAAATCCTTGTCCTGACGAGGCCACAGCCGCTGTTGACATGGAAACGGACGATCTAATCCAGAAAACTATTCGCACAGAGTTTAAAGAGTGCACAGTCATTACCATTGCTCATCGTCTCAACACCATCATGGATTATGATAGGTACTGTATGTGTGTGTGTGTGTGCGTGTGTGTGTGTGTGTGCTTGTGTGTGTGTTGTGTGTGTGTATGTGTGTGTATGTGTCTGTGTGTGCATGTGTGTATGTGTGTGTGCGCACATGTGTCTGTGTGTGTGTATGTGTGTGTTTGTGTGTGTGTGTGCACTGTGTGTTTATATGTTGTGTGTGTGTGTGTGCCTGTGTGTGAGGGAGCGGGGGAAGAAGAGAGGATGGGAATAGAAGGGAACAGGAAAAGGGAGTGTCTATTAGAGAGTTCTTGTTATTTGATTATTTGTCTATATATTTTCATTGTGGACTTTCGATCAGGCATTACTAGTAGTTTGAACTCTCTTCTTGTCACCTGTTCATTTGTCTTTCATCTTGCTGTTTCAACTTAGTTTACCCTAAGATAGTGAGATCTCAGCATATGTTTGATGGTGTAAATGCTAACTAATAACAAGAGAAAATAAAAAAGATAAAAAGCCTGTGATACTACTTCTCTGGTCTGTTTTTTTCTATGACGTTATTTTTCCTCTGTCTAGATCAATCAGTGGTTTTTGACCTTGTTGGAGGTACTGACCCAGCAAGTTTCATAACATGCATTCACCATGAGGAAGGGCACACACTGTGTCTGTGTGTGTGTGTGGCCTTGACTTCTGCTGAACCCTCAGACTGACAGTTAATCCGTGGGGTTTAATCGAACCCAGGCTAAGAACGACTTATCTAGATCTCATTAGACTGTTGTTTCAAGTGTCTAGTATTGGTGGAGGGACTGGATGGAACAAAGGCAAGGCGGTGGCCTCTCAACCAAGAGTTTGTGGGCTCATGCCAGACTGACGAACAGTTTTCTCAGTTTTTATTTAGTGAAACCCATACCTTGGTGTACGCAGGTATATCGGAATCTAATCCTATCACCGACTATCAGAGAAAGACACTAAAAAGGAGGCCCCATGCACAGATTAAAAAATTGTTTATGAGGCAGTCTTGGCAGAGTAAGAAATCCTACCAAAAACCCCAAGATCCCCTTAGTTGTGTATGTGGGTAAAATCAAATTAAATCAAATCAAAGCTATCCTGCCAAGTGCAATCACTGTGATCTGCACACAGATCATCTTCATGACATCCATCTCTGATGGGGCTATCATTCTTTAACATCCGTTTCTGATGGGAGTAGGTCAATTTACTTCATGACATCCATCTCCGATGGGACTAGGTGTCAATTTTCATGATATCTTCTCTGATGGGAGTAGGTGTCATTTACTTCATGACATCCGTCTCCGATGGGACTAGGTGTCAATTCACTTCATGACTTCATGGGACATCTGTCTCCGATGGGACTAGGTGTCAATTCCACTTCATGACATCTCTCTGATGGGACTAGGTGTCAATTCATTCACTTCATGACATCCGTCCTCCTGATGGGACTAGGTGTCAATTCACTTCATGACATCCGTCTCCGATGGGACTAGGTGTCAATTCACTTCATGACATCCGTCTCCGATGGGACTAGGTGTCAATTCACTTCATGACATCTGTCTCCGATGGGGCTAGGTGTCAATTCCATTTCATGACATCCATCTCTGATGGGACTAGGTCTCAATTTACTTCATGAAATCCGTCTCCGATGGGACTAGGTGTCAATTTACTTCATATCATCCGTCTCCTATGGGACTAGGTCTCAATTTACTTCATGAAATCCGTCTCTGGTGGGACTTCTTAATTAAAAGGATGATTACATTTTTATGCCTAGTTTGCAAAATGATGGCTTTCAATTTGAAAAATAAAGGTTTTATAATCTTATCTTCTCCATTTTCATGGTGCGCAGTTGATGAGTGTTACCAGTTCAGTCCTCCTTCTTCCCCTCTTCTCTTTGGCCCCATCTTTCAATCGGCTGTTTCTTCTTAATTCACCCTGAGATGAGTATATGGCAGCCTGGGTAAATTTCAATGAAACAAACAAACAAACAACAAACAGAACAAAGATATCCTAATCATAATATTGTTAACGTATATACATTTTTTCCTTTCTTTTTAGGATCATGGTGTTAGACCAAGGCAAGATAAAAGAAATGGACGCACCCACCACACTTCTGGGGGATAAAACTTCCACATTTTACGGCATGGCTAAAGACGCAAATCTCGTGTAGAGATTAGAGGGGTATGAAACCATCATCCCAACCCAAAGCCCTGTAATCAAAGTTATAGACGACAGTCCTTTGTGCATATGGTGCATGTTGAAAATCTCATGACATTTTCAAAATCAACAAAACACAATTTCAATGTCTCACATAACATAAGCTTTCCAGTCACCTTCCCTTGTTGAATGAATGAAAAATTAACAACAAACGGACTAACCAACCAGCCAACCAACCAACCAACCAACCAACCAACCAGCCAGCCGGCCAACCAATCAATCAACGAACCAACCAACCAACCAGTCAGCCAGCCAACCAATCAATCAACCAACCAAAAAACAACTGAGCATAAATAAAAATGTCTTTTTAATGTCATAACGTTTTTACTTAAAATTGTAATTCTTTATGAAGACTAAATTTAGTTTTTTTCCAAATTTGCTGGCAATATGTCACATATCACAGTACGGCAAACTTTTTATTATGTTTTATGAAGGCATATATATCAGAGAGAGGGGGAGGCTATTTGTGAATATTTCTTACTGAAACTGAAAAAAAAAAAGTATAGCATTTACATGTGTATACATAATCTGTGCCTTTACGTATATGAATTAAGATTATTGCTATTGTTCTGTTGAAAAGACATATATCAATGCCAAATTTTATTTTTTGTTCTTTATACATAAATTCATATGACAATCAGCAAATATACATAGGCCTACATGGGATCAATATATCAGGGGTGGACAGAAATAAAAAAAAATGTAACCCTTTTCCCATGATGTAAGACTGTGCTAATCTCACCAGTATGCGAGCCATCGTCTGCCGGTATGTGAAAATGAAGGATCTGGACTATTTTTTTAAACTTTTATGAGTACCATGCTTGTTTCACTCTGCGGTCTGTCGCACATTGAGATATAAAACTGACGGAACACCATGTCAAATAGTTTGAGAGGCAGCTGGTCTACAAGAACTCTAGTATCATTCATTCTTGATACATTATGAGAATAGTCAAATCACAGGCCAATTAGTTATAAAACTATTCCAGTCCAACTTATCCATAGTATTCATTGCTATTCTTAGAATCTTCTTCCATTCGACTGAAAGCAGTTGGCAGGCGGTGCTGCTAAGTCATACTTTTTCCCTTATCTTTCGTGTTGCTCTTTCTTGACTCGTAATTCTTCAATGAGATCACTGCATATGGTGGACAGGTAAAAATATCAATATTACAATTCTGTATATGTTTGAGGGGGATGGGGATGGTTCTGGGAAGGCCATTTTACTGAAAATGGGGGCAATTCTAGTCTATCATACTAGTGGATAGAGCAGTTCATTCCCGTCATAATGAAATCATAAAAGAAGTTCAGTATGGATTCTTTGAATTTATACAGAATTTTTTAGAAACAATACAAGCCTATCTTTCAACACAGCTATTATACAATAAAAGCCAGAAATATTATCTAAAGTATAGCAAGTTGGTACTTATTTTGATCGCCACAATAAACTCTGTCCAAAAACAACCTTATGTGAGAATCTATTATGAATATTGCCTTAGATCTATTATGAACATTGCCTTAGATCTATTATGACCTTAGATCTAATAATGCCTTAGATCTATTATGAACATTGCCTTAGATCTATTATGAATATTGCCTTATATCTATTATGAACATTGCCTTAGATCTATTATGAATATTGCCTTATTATGAACATTGCCTTAGATCTATTATGAATATTGCCTTAGATCTATTATGAATATTGCCTTAGATCTATTATGAATATGAATATTGCCTTAGATCTATTATGAATATTGCCTTAGATCTATTATGAATATTGCCTTATCTATTATGACTATTGCCTTAGATCTATTATGAACATTGCCTTAGAACTATTATGAACATTGAGATCTATTATGAACATTGCCTTAGATCTATTATGAATATTGCCTTAGATCTATTATGAATATTGCCTTAGATCTATTATGAATATTGCCTTAGATCTATTATGAATATTGCCTTAGATCGGCTGGAACTGCCTACGGAACATATTCCATGCACCTATTATCAAAAGGCACCATCTCAAAATGAGTAAAAAGGTGCTGGTGCATTTGAAACAGTGTCAATAAGAAGTAGTTGAGAGCCTCTCAAGATTTTATGATGTTTCAAAGTATTATCCTACTATTTTCTTAGGTTTATTGGAGAAAAATGTATTCAAATAACAGAAAATAAGAGAAAGATACGATTTTCTCAAAATGTCCTTTTTTGTTCATTATTTCCTATCTACTTTTTTTATTTTTTTCAACGTATCTTGATGAAATTGGGTATGGATGATGAGTGGGGGAAAACAAAGAAATGATCAGATGCTTTTTTTATATGTATTATAGTTTTGCAAAAATTGAATTTTTTGTACACTATTTTTGTATATTTTTGGTTGTTCTCATAAGCTATTTTCAAAATTTCATAAAATCAAAACTTACAATTGAAACAAAAATCCGATCTGACCAAATTTTGATTTTTTATCAAATAAGGTGTGTGCCAAGTTTGAAAACAAATTTTTGGAAAAGGAAAAGCCTATCTATATTGAAGTTGGTGAAATTTGGGGCAAAAATCCAATATGGCCGCCGTTTCCATGGCAACTGGAAACAGCAGGAAAAAAACGACATATTCAGTACACCATGCCCGTTACACCAATATATAAGTTAAATTGATAGAAACAAACGGGTAAATTTTCACCCAGGACCTGCCCCCTAACCTTGAAGTGAATTCTTTCATCATTTTTTTTGCAAATTATGCCTTCCATTAGATATTTAACAACGCACACAGTCTTAGAAGAAATTTGTATATGAATTTTGAGAGTAAATCTAAAGTTGATAATAGTTAAGATTTCACCTAGAACCAATTTGAAAATGACTGCCCGTTTCTTCAGGTTTCATCCAGGTGTTTCTGCTTCTCTTCATGTCATTTTCAATACCACCTTCCAGGTTTGCTCATGGCCTACCACTCTTTCTGTTCCTGTGGGTTCCACTCAAGTGCCTGTCTTGATATGCCGTTGTCTGTTTTCATCCGACGGGCGTTGGCAGGCACTGAGTTTTTTCGATATTTTGGATATTTTTTTTTATGAATTTTTGAAAAATACTATATGTCATGAATGTACAAAAACAACATTTTTATTACAAACTAACAAAAATTCTCAAAAAGCTTACAATATATGAAAAAAAACATGTTATTTTATTAACGTTGACAATAGGAACTTGTGTGCCAAATATAATACAAATGGTTTGGTAAATGACGGAGGAGATAGAATTTTAGTGTGGAAACTACATTTCGAGAAAATGCAAGTAAAAAATCAAAAGAAAATAACACAAAAACAAAACGATTCAGACAGGTTTTCCTTGTTGTAGCAGCCCCCTTTACTCTTTCAACACTCTCTGGCATTGTTACTTATGTAAACAGGATTATAAATCTAGGTTTAGATGTGTACTGTTGAGAAAACATCAGCGAAAGGACCAGTTTTTTGTTTTTTTCCTCCATATCCTATGTTTGTGCGCCAGTTTTACATACACACTGACATGCAACACCTCTGATATCACACAGCCATGGGAGCCTGTTCATCGGTGGCGGCAAAATGAGGTCAAGTCATGTGTTGCCACATTTGGCGATTGACCCCAATATACAGGTTTTTACTGCCATTTTCTCGGTCAATGTTGGGGTAATTTACGTTATATGGACATTTTTCTGCCATGAACTTGTAGATAAATGATCGCTCTACCCGAATATGCAAAGAACAGAAAATCAACTTTTGGTCCAAAACTCCCCCCCCGCCCCGCCCCCCCTCTTGCCAAGACGAGACCAACAAAACTTCTCACTTCTCTTTCGGTTATTTCTCCAGCTCGGAGTTTTACTTACACTGCCTCCTTGAATTATTTTCATTTTTGTTTTTCATCTTTTGTAAAATATATTTTGGTTATTTTTCTAGTTTTACTTTTACTGCCCAGTTCAATTATATTCATTTTTATTTTTATTGTTTTGTATAATAGATTTTCTGATGAGTTTGTTTTTCTTTTCCTTTCCCTTTTTTCTTTGTTAATGTTAACATTTTGTTAATGTTTTGTGTGGTTTTTTAGTTTTTCCCAAAGTAGGATGTATACCATTCCATAAACGTTATTTTCATGTTATGCCTCATGATAATATGAAATTCCATTGTTTTAAATTAGTATTATGCCATTTGTGCTTTGTTGTGAGAAATCATGATCTTATGAATTTAAATAAAAAAGAAATGAATTTTTATCTTTAATACTGTTTTTCTCTAATGTTTTCCTATGGAAACACATTATTTCGATCACTCAGCTTCAGATATTTACAATATAATGTGCCGGGGGTAAACTGTCATTGTCAGATCTTCAACAGGTGTTTGAACACAAAAATGTGGCGGTTGTAGCTGGTAGGTCCTACTTCTTCCTTTCACTCGTATTTCATTTTTTTCCTCTGCTGTTTCCTCTGATTGACATCACCGCAAAGGATGAAAGGGGGTAATTTTTGATTAAACAAACAAACAAACGAATACAAAATATTGTATCATAACACATAAGCTAACCCTAAATAAACAGGGAAAAAACTGAAGAGAAACAGCTTACGTCAAAGTGATAACAACACACCAGTTTTTTTGAACATCAAGAAAAGAGTGAGACAAGCCTGTGTTCACTGATCAGAGCTCTTCAACGTATAGAGCGAAATCATCTTCCGTGAAATTGAAAACATGAGGAAAAAGCATTGGTGGCGTTAACCTGACCAACATAAGATACGCAGATGATGCTGTGTTAATGGCATATATGCCAAAAGATGTCCAACAAATATTAGACAAATTAAAAACTTTAGTGAGACAAAGGGATTGTTACTGAACGTGAAGAAGAGAGAATGCATGGTACTACGGTAGCTTGTAAGAGGAAGTTAGGAAAGCAAATCAGGAACGGTGGAAAGAATTTGAAAAAAAAGCTTCAAGAAATCTATCAAGGAAACCAAAAGCTGTTCTGGGAGCAATGAAGAGCATGAGAAAGACCAAAGCATACCCAGTACGACAAATTAAGAACACAAAAGGAGAAATAATGAAAGAAGACTACGTAATCATAGAAACAAGGAGAAAGTACTTTTGAGCAATTGCATAGTCTCTACAGAACATATGAAACAAGGAATATGGATCTACCAGTAAAAAATGATAAAAATAATCCAGATGAGATAACTGCAAATACAGATATCTCAATGGAAGAAATCCAAACAGCTATACAAAAAATCAAACTAGGAAAGGCCCCAGGAGCAGATCAAAATGTACCCAGAGATGATTAAAAACCAAGGGAGAGAGTCAGACAAACTACTGCATGAAATATGCCAACAAGCATGGAAGTCAAAACAGGTGACTGAAAGAAGGAACCGATAGTACTAATACACAAGAAAGAATCAACTATGGGAGGCCCAACTATAGAGGTATCACTGTTGGACATATTGGGAAAAGTGTTTGCTACTTATACTAGAAATGGGGGGATGAAAAGATCAGATTGAAGAACGCCAGAGCGGATCCAGACGAAGGAGAAGTGTACATGACCACATATTTACAATTAGGTATAGGGAGAAGTGTACATAACCACATATTTACAATTAGGGATAGGGAGAAGTGTACATGACCACATATTTACAATTAGGTATAGGGAGAAGTGTAACATAACCACATATTTACAATTAGGTATAGGGAGAAGTGTACAGACCACATATTTACAATTAGGTATAGGAGAAGTGTACATAACCACATATTTACAATTAGGGTATAGGAGAAGTGTACATGACCACATATTTACAATTAGGTATAGAGAAAGTATACATGACCACATATTTACAATTAGGGATGGAGAGAAGTGTACATAACCACATATTTACAATTAGACATAGGGAGAAGTGCACATAACCACATATTTACAATTAGACATAGGAGAAGTGTACATAACAATTAGACATAGAGAGAAGTGTACATAACCACATAGAGAGAAGTGTACATAACCAATATTTAGGAGAGGAAGTGTACATAGGGAGAAGTGTACATAACCACATATTTACAATTAGACATAGAGAGAAGTGTACATAACCACATATTTACAATTAGGTATAGGGAGATGTACATAACCACATATTTACAATTAGGCAAACAAGAGAAAAAATCGGAAAGAAATATTGACTTACACCTCTATTATATTGACTTAGGAAAGGCATTTGAAACTGAGGAAAGATGAACTATGGCATTCTTTAAAAAGAACATATTGTAGAACAAATTTGATAGAAGTTATCAAAAGTTTTTAGCAATAAGCCAACATGTGAAGTGAGAGTAGCTGAAATTTATGTAAAGAATTTGAAGCAGATGTTGTGGTAGTTGGACAGGGCTGCATTACTGTAAGTCCTCTTTGTTTATCAAATTTATTGACTCAGTTGCAAAGGCTTCATCAACAATGAAGAAATTAATGTAGGCAATGTTGAAGCCTCAAACCAGTAAATTAATATTTCAATGATTTAATTTTCTGATGATTTAGCTCTATTTGGAAAACAGAGAGTCACCTTCAATATCACATCAACATGCTGAATAATGAACTAAATAAAATAAGATTGAAAGTCATGCAAAAGGAATCCAAAACAATGCAAGTAACTATGGAATCTAACAAGCAAAAGCAAGCCCTTTAACTGGGCAGAGACTTTTTAGAACGCCTCACAAAGCCAAAAGGTAGATTTGACTTCGCAACACTTCTTTGTTTCAGTTACATATTAACAGTCCAAAAACCAATTGTCTATAAAAATGTTATGTTCTATTGCTGTTTTTAAATCTCTTTATAGTCAGAGACCAATCTACATAAGCAATTTTTTTAGCGTTTACATCCCATCAAGGAACATTCGAGATAGCAATGACAAACAGCATTTTAAAAACAACCAGAAAAATTGGTGAACAGTTGTTTTGCACTTCAAGTGGCGTCGGTGAACGAGCGGTTAGACTGCCGGACTGGGGATCATGAGGTCCCGA
>JAXRKP010000353.1:322500-337500 GCA_037039925.1 Doris montereyensis | reverse complement strand
TTACCTTTTGGTTGAGAGGCCGACACCTTGTCTCTGGACTATCAAGTCCCTCAGAAAAAGCATAAACATAAACATAGAGCTGAATCCCAGAAATCAAACTCATTAACTCCCTAAACTCTTAAATGCCTCATTATAACCTTTGAAACTTAAAAAATATATGGATAAGCCGTAGATTACACAAATGACATGAAGAATCAAAAACAGATGTAACTCAAGGAACAGGAACATGCTTCGATACAAAATGAAAACACCACGTCTTCTGTTTAATAAATAATCAAGTGAACAGAAAATATAGAAACAAAAGAAAAAGGAGATGGTCATAATTATGGAGGGACTCGGTAGTCCATAGGCAAGATGTCGGCCTCTTAACCTAAAGGTAGTAGGTTCAAGCCCCGCAAACGGTTGACAGATTGTTTTTTTTCGGAGGAAATCTACCCCCCCCCCTGGTCCAGATAGGTGGATCGATGATACCTAATCCCATCGGAGACGGACGATAAAATAAGGAGGTCCGTGTGCAGATAGCAACACTCTGTGCACGTTAAAGATCCACAGGCTGCTGTTTACAGGACACTCTGGACAAAATTTAAAATCCTACCAAAAACCCTGCCTCAGATCACCTTAGATGTGGATATGTGGATAAAACCAAATTAAAAAATAATTTCAAAAACGGTCATACTTATAGACTTAAAGAAAACCTCAACAAAATAAATAAACCTCCTCTAGAAGTATGCCTAAAAATATAGTATGCAAAAAAATAGTATTAGAGGGAAAATACTGCGGATCATTGGCTTCGTTCATTGACTATGAAATCAAAAATGTCGACACAGGCACATATATTTGTAAAGAACCATGAAACAAAAATACAAATTAAAAATGTAGCAGCAAAATATTCAATATCTGTTGAATTTAAATGAATACATCTTGGATATACAAAATACATAATTATTAGCATATATTCTTAAACAAAAAACAATGCGCAAAATGCGAATATTCAATGGATTAGCATACAAGAGTTACAGATTTTATTGAAAATACTTACTCAACTCCTCATCCACGGGAATTTTGAATTCATTCAATGAGTTGGTATTTTTCGTATCAAATTTAAGACAATTCTATGTGTTAATTGTGTGACAATAAGACCATTCTATGTGTTAATTGTGTGACATATCAGACCATTCTATGTGTTAATTGTGTGACCACATTAAGACATGAAGGCAATTCTATGTGTTAATTGTGTGACAATAAGACCATTCTATGTGTTAATTGTGTGACATATCAGACCATTCTATGTGTTAATTGTACGACATGAAGGCAATTATATGTGTTAATTGTGTGACATTAAGACCATTCTATGTGTTAATTGTGTGACATTAAGGCCATTCTTTGTGTTAATTGTACGACATTAAGGCCATTCTTTGTGTTAATTGTGTGACATTAAGGCCATTCTTTGTGTTAATTGTACGACATTAAGGCCATTCTTTGTGTTAATTGTGTGACATTAAGGCCATTCTTTGTGTTAATTGTGTGACATTAATGCCATTCTTTGTGTTAATTGTACATTAAGGCCATTCTTTGTGTTAATTGTGTGACATTAAGGCAATTCTTTGTGTTAATTGTGTGACATTAAGGCCATTTTATGTGTTAATTGTGTGACATTAAGGCCATTCTTTGTGTTAATTGTGTGACATTAAGGCCATTTTATGTGTTTAGGCCATTGTGTGACATTAAGGCCATTCTTTGTGTTAATTGTGTGACATTAAGGCTATTCTTTGTGTTAATTGTGTGACATTAAGGCCATTTTATGTGTTAATTGTGTGAAATTCTGTAGTTGTGTGAAATTCTTTTGCTTTTTCTGCCCTTTCTGCCATCTTTTTCAGAATGTTTCCCTTTTCTGTACACCTGTTTTCACTTAACGATGGACTTTGTATGCTCATCTTGGGCGGCCATCTTCTCTTTTTCTGGTTCTTCAACTGTTTATTGCCATTTTCCTTTTTCTTCTTTCTTTTATCAGTTCTAATGACTCTAGGTCATCCAACCTCTGTGTGTGTGCTATGTGTTGGACATAAGACATTGACGTGTTAAGCGTTAAGTTTTATTTCACCGTAAATCAAATTTTCAAAGGTCTGTTCTTTTGAAGCAATCGTATTAATCATGTCTAATTTTCAAGATTGATTTGGAATCTGTTGACTTCTCTCTTCTTTGATTTATTTTTTCAGTTTGAATGTACTACTCTTCTTTGATTTACTTTTCACTCTCTTTCTTTGATTTACTTTTCAATTGACTTGGAATGTATTACTTGACTTGGAATGTACTACTCTCTTCTTTGATTTACTTTTCAGTAGATTGACTTGGAATGTATTACTCTCTTCTTTGATTTACTTTCTTGATTTACTTCTTTCAGTAGATTAACTTGGAATGTAATGATTTACTTTCAGTAAGATTGACTACTCTCTTCTTTGATTTATTTTTAGATTGACAGTAGATTGACTCGGAACTTAGTCCTCTTTTTGATTTATTTTCAGTAGTTGACTGATTGGGCTGAAAGTGCCCTTTTAGTTTTAGTTGTGGAGTTTTGCTGAAACAAGATGGCGATCTGATGCTTTATCTCCTTCTCTCAATACTCTGACATATTCTAATGATCTTCCTAATTTGCTTGAGATGCACACGTGGTCCATCTGGTTTTCCGGGGGAAACCCGTGTTGCTTTGTGAATATATTTGTGCGCAAAAACTATTTCCTCCAATGATCATACTATTTGAGGCGCAGAATTTCATGAGCATTTCTCCATTGTCATTAGCTCGTCCTATTCCATACCGTCCCATCACCTCTTTATACCCGCTGTTATTGTTGTCTACCTTGGCATTTACATCTCTTGTGATGATGTTGATGTCTTTGTGGGCAGTGTGTCTACTATATGTTGCAGTCTACTATTTTTTAAGTCCTCTACTTCCTCGACAGCATCATTTGTTGGAGCATAGGTCTGCATGATATTTAGATTTGTTGCGCTTGTTAATTGTTGACAATGATGTAAATAATATCCTTGGGTCATTTGTTTCCCACCCTTTAGCTTTGTCTGTGACGTTTTGCTCAACATGATAGCAACTCTATCCCCATGTAACACTCAACATGATAACAACTCTATCCCCATATAACACTCAAAAATGATAGCAACTCCCCTTGTAACATGATAGCAACTCTATCCCAATGTAACACTCAACATGATAGCAACTCTATCCCAATGTAACACTCAACATGATAGCAACTCTATCCCCTTGTAACACTAAACATGATATCAACTCTATCCCCTTGTAACACTCAACATGATAGCAACTCTATCCCGATATAACACTAAATATGATAGCAACTCTATCCCGATATGACACTAAACATGATAGCAACGCTATCCTGATATGACACTAAACACGATAGCAACTCTATCCCGATATGACACTAAACATGATAGCAACTCTAAATGTGACATAAAGATGATAGCAACTCTATCCCAATGGGACACTAAACATGATAGCAACTCTATCCCAATGTAACACTAAACATGATAGCAACTCTATCCCAATGTAACACTAAACATGATAGCAACTCTATCCCAATGGGACACTAAACATGATAGCAACTCTATTCCAATGTAACACTAAACATGATAGCAACTCTATCCCAATGTAACACTAAACATGATAGCAACTCTATCCCAATGTAACACTAAACAGGATAGCAACTCTATCCCAATGTAACACTAAACATGATAGCAACTCTATCCCCATGTGACACTAAACATGATAGCAACTCCATCCCAATGTGACACTAAACATGATAGCAACTCTATCCCAATGTGACACTAAACATGATAACAACTCTATCCCCATGTAACACTAAACATGATAGCAACTCTATCCCGATATGACACTAAACACGATAGCAACTCTATCCCGATATGACACTAAACATGATAGCAACTCTATCCCAATGTGACACTAAACATGATAGCAACTCTATCCCCATGTAACACTAAACATGATAGCAACTCTATCCTAATGTAACACTAAACATGATAGCAACTCTATCCCATATGACACTAAACATGATAGCAACTTTATCCCGATATGACACTAAACACGATAGCAACTCTATCCCAATGTAACACTAAACATGATAGCAACTCTATCCCCATGTAACACTAAACATGTTAGCAACTCTATCCCGATGTGACACTAAACATGATAACAACTCTATCCCCATGTGACACAACATAATCGCACTCTTTCCCCATGACACCTAAACATGATAAACTTTATCCCAATGTGACACTAAACATGATAGCAACTCTATCCCAATGTAACACTAAACATGATAGCAACTCTATCCCCATGTAACACTAAAACATGTTAGCAACTCTATCCCGATATGACATTATAAACATGATAGGCAACTCTAATGTGACACTCAACATAATAGCAACTCTATCCCCATGTGACAAAACATGATAGCAACTTTATCCCAATGTGACACTAAACATGATAGCCTCTCTCCCGATGTGACACTCAACATTAGTATCCCAGTGATCCATTGATAGATGGTGATCAGCCGTCCTGATCTTAGACGTTTTGGCTTCGCACTGTTTCCGATGAAACTCGCTAATTACAACTCTATCAAGGCGATATCGCTATGTACACGTATACCATGGCGGAATTTCTAATTAAATTACATCACAGGCATCGGTATTACAAGTGCATCAAGGCGGTATCGCTAATTATACAGTCCCCATTGGTGGTATCGCTAATTACAAGTACATCAAGGCGGTATCGTTAATTCCAAGTACATCAAGGTGGTATCGCTAATTATAAGTACAGCAAGGCGGTATCGCTAATTACAAGTATATCAAGACGGTATCGCTAATTACAAGTATATCAAGACGGTATCACTGCATCTCTTGAAATGCTTGTACTGACTTGCCAGCCTCGTGCAAGGCACGTAGTTTCCGTGACCCAATCCGGAGAGACTTGATAGATGGTGGAGGCTTTGGTTCGCCAGCTTCCCGTCGGTTTTGGCTGTCGTACTCCATACAGTCCCCATTGGTGTTTGTACCATGTGAGTTGGCTGTCGTACTCCACCCCATTGGTGTTTGCACCATGTGAGTTGGCTGTCGTACTCCATACAGTCCCCATTGGTATTTGTACCATGTGAGTTGGCTGTCATACTCCATACAGTCCCCATTTGGTATTTGTACCATGTGAGTTGGCTGTCGTACAGCCCCATTTTGGTATTTGTACCATGTGAGTTGGCTGTCGTACTCCATACAGTCCCCATTTGTGTTTGTACCATGTGAGTTGGCTGTCGTACTCCATACAGTCCCCATTTGGTATTTGTACCATGTGAGTTGGCTGTCGTACTCCATACAGTCCCCATTGGTATTTGCACCATGTGAGTTGGCTGTCTTACTCCATACAGTCCCCATTGGTGTTTGTACCATGTGAGTTGGCTGTCGTACTCCATACAGTCCCCATTGTGTTTGCACCATGTGAGTTGGCTGTCGTACTCCATACAGTCCCCATTTGGTATTTGTACCATGTGAGTTGGCTGTCACTCATACACAGTCCCCATTGGTGTTTGTACCATGTGAGTTGGCTGTCGTACTCCATACAGTCCCCATTGGTATTTGTACCATGTGAGTTGGCTGTCGTACTCCATACAGTCCCCATTGGTGTTTGTACCATGTGAGTTGGCTGTCGTACTCCATACAGTCCCCATTGGTATTTGTACCATGTGAGTTGGCTGTCGTACTCCATACAGTCCCCATTGGTATTTGCACCATGTGAGTTGGCTGTCGTACTCCATACAGCCCCCATTGGTGTTTGCACCATGTGAAGACACTCCATCATCACCCAAATGAGTCGATAGAAATTTCTCTTGTCTGTGCTTATGGAACAGATTTACAGGATAGGGGTGTTAAATGTACGTGCAACCTCTGACCTGGACGATCTTCTTTGTCATTTGGTCGTCTCCTACAGGGGAGACTAATGAACACGCAACATGATTAAGAAGAAAAGTATTGTCATTCATGTCTCTGTGGAAAAGCGTGTCATTTCTGTTAGGTAGAGAAGCCTGAACATTGACGTTTTAATAGAAATGCTTCAAAATTCACATTCAGAAGAAAACTCCTCTTTTAATGTAAAAGGCATGAACATTCGCATAAGGACATTACCAAACCCAATGCATGAATCAGTTACAATTGATACGTTTAGAAGAACACAGAGCCAGGAGTATCTTGAAACAAATGGCCAATTGTTCCTTATCCTATTTGGTTAGCTTAAACTTAATACGGTAACAGCTAGATCAGGTTACCAAACATGCATATTATACATACTCCATCTTCAAACATTGGTTGTCACCTCCATTCATTTTAGCAGCTGGGAAACAAAACCGCCTACATAAATCAAACTATGCAATATAATTGAAGACTTCACAAAATGGAATCAAAACACATCAATGCAAAATCAAAAATTAGATTAAATCAACAAATCTGTGGTTAAATTTAAAAAAATATTAAGACTGGCAGCAATAGTCAAGAACTGATATGGTCAGATATTATGAAGAAGAAGAAATTCGAAATATTTCCAACCGACAAGCACAAGGTACCAACCACTAACTTTCAATTTCATATGAAAACTCTTTTGTCTTCAGTGGCTGGTTGCCTAACATGCCTACGTTGACAGTAATGACAGTTCAATAGAATCTTGTTGTTGTTGTTGTTGTTGTTGTTGTTTCTTCTTCTTCATCTTCTTCTTCTTCTACTTTTCTTCTTTCTTCTTGTTGTTGTTCTTCTTCTTCTCTTCTTCATCTTTTGTTCTTCTTCTTCTTCTTCTTCTTCTTCTTCTTCTTCTTCTTCTTCTTCTTCTTCTTCTTCTTCTTCTTCTTCTTCTTCTTCTTCTTCTTCTTCTTCTTCTTCTTCTTCTTCTTCTTCTTCTTCTTCTTCTTCTTGCTGCTGCTGCTGCTGCTTCTCCTCCTTTTTTTCTCCTTCTGCTTCTCCTTCTCGTTCTCCTTCTTTTTCTTCTTGTTCGGTTTTTTTCTTTCTTCTTTCTTTCTTTGTTCGTTCTTTTTTCTTCGTCTTTTTCGTCCTTATTTTTCTTCTTCTTCTTCCTTATTCATTTATTTATTTGTTTATTTATTTATTTATTTATTTATTTATTTATTTATCTATCTATTTATTTATTCATTTATTTATTTATTCGTCTTTTCTTCTTGCAAGGCTGCCTCTCTATCCCACTAGAGATAATCAAGTACATTTCAAAAAACTGATATGAGTAAAGACAGCCTATGATGGCACTCCAGGCATCCTTTCACCTACTGCACACACACCCTCCCATACAGACACCCAAACACACTCACACGCCCACACATACACACACATCTACACACACATAACTTAACACGCGCGCGTACACACACACACACAGACCTTGGAGTTGACGTGAGGGCACCAAAGTTATGCTTTCACTTTATTGCTATCTCGATCTTCTATTGTTATCCCAGCCTATGTGCGATGGCTGTAATTTCTGTGTCTGATATCGTTAAAAGGAGTCCTGCGACGGCGCCATCTTTACGCATATATCGTCTGCGGAAATGGGTCGTTGATGTACGACTTATAGCGCGCTGCTGTTCTTAGCTTTAGCTTTAGCCAATGTTAGTTGGAGGAGGTTTCGTCTCCTTTCTTTTTTTTTATCTTCTTCTTCAAAAGAACTGCTTGCTGTACTGTTTTAGAACACCAGCTTTCATTTTAAGAGAATAATTCTATTGCCGTGCGAGGCCTTTGTAAGGGGCATGCTAGTGTAGATAATAATAGTAATAATAATAACAGCGGGATGACTTTAATAGCTCGTAATAGTTTTAATAATGGTTTCATGTTTAAAGCCATCTGTCTAGATCTAGATTAGCTCGTGACATGAAGTCATGAAACCTATCAAGACACAGGTCAAAAGGTCAGTGCACTGGCTAGATCTAGAAATCTAGAAAGGAAGTCTCCTAAACCGTTATCGTTTCGCTGTTCGTGAAGTTATCGTTTAACATGTTTATCTCCATTGAGGTAAATTATGTGGGTAGGAGGCAAAATTTTGCAACTGGCTGATAAAGTTATTGTCAAGATGCTAGCAATGAATTGCAGGATATGGAAAACAGGCACACATACAGACACAGAAATACTCACACACACACACACACACACACACACACACACACACGTACACACTCATACTGCTTCCCAAGATGTAGAGAAATTTTCTTTTCGTCAGCAGGTCTTCCTTTTATCTGAGAGTGAGTAATAAATCAACCTTATCGCTATCACGTTGAAGAGATAAATATAGGAAAGATACAAAAGAAAGCGCACTCATAATATTAGTAATAACTAAAGAGGGAGGGGTTAAAGCTGAAATAGGATAAGATAATATTTAGTGTTTAAAAGGGACATAATTTGTTTTAACTCGCAATATGAAGAGGTACCAGACTCGCCTAGCATCCAGCTAGATCTAGACCTAGGTTGTGTAAGAATAATATTTATGACGGTGAGTCGCAGCAACAAAGCTAAGAAACATGAACTGTAATAACATCAACTATATCTAGTATCGAAGCTAATTTATTGATTAAGTAATTAATGTTTTTGGGGTTCTAAGTCTAAGTTATTTTTAACAAACATGATTGTTGATAGTTGCCTTCCCACAAAATATTTCCTGTTGTAATACATAAACAAAACATGTGCATTTATCATCTTTTAGCTGTAAATTATTCCAGGTTTTGACTGTTCTTATAATGAAAAAATCATGTCTAACAGAAGTAGAACTTCCTGTAATACAAATCTTGACTTTATCTCCTCGAGTAAAATTCACATGAGAATAGTTGAATTTTTAAAATTTTATAATCACTATTATCTATATTATCATGTAAAAATTATGTCATACAATTGGATAAAGGACAGAAAATGTTCATTCTACCCAAAGAAGTAAAATAATATAGACTGGAACACCTTGCCAACAGAAACTGCAAACACGCCCACTTTCCACTCCCCCATACCCCTAACACACGTATATCAGGCTCCACCAACAATATCTAAACACGCATGTCACACCCTGGGGTGATGCCAAGTACGATTACTAGATCGCATTGTCATTCGATACTGAGGTTACGTGGGTGGACGTGAATGGTCGGTTTACTATTCCAACTTTTTAAATTAAGTAATTAAGCTGTTCAAAATGGCGGAGTGGCTGAATAAAAATGACACTCACAAAGACGGGGAAACAATAAAGTTGATATTAATTCAACCCTCATTTTTTGCAGAACTATTTCTCAAACAAAAATGGTATGGGGAGGATTTAAAACCTACATGCAACAAATGGTTACTGTTAGTGTGGCCTACCAACAGAGCCTTTGGCGAACAAAGATCAACCAACTCATTACTATATACATATATTATATTCTCAGCCATTGTCTATTATATGTCAGAGAATCTTCAAATGTGGAGGACATTAAAAGGCAGAATGTGACCACATATTTCTTTACACATAGCTAACAAAGAACGCGGGTCCTGAAGGCCCTCCCTTTTCAAAGCTAACGATGGCTGACAATGTTCATGTTTGAACTTGGTAGTTAATGGGAAACATTAAACAAATAAATTCATGTTGACAATATTATGTTGCCATGGAAACAATTCTTTTTTTTTAAAACATGTCACAAAATGTTTTATCCCATTTCTCTCAAGAGTGAAACATATACTTAATTTCTTCCTCTACGTTGAATAAAAAGATGCATAGGTTTGTTTTTATCTTCTATGCATTGAGTTTTTGTAGATTTGTGAAATTCTATGCAGCTAAGATTCATATTCATTTTTCCTCTCAAAAAGATCATAATATTATTTTCTCAAAAACTAACACCCACACCTACAGAGAAATGCATGCATCATCTTTTCTATTACCTGATACAGATGTACCACACTCAAGGAAAATCAATTGAGAACTGAAAGAATTATGTGGAGAGAAAAAATCGTCAAAATGTACACTCAGACTTCGAGAAAATTGTGTTTGAATGGGTTGGGATTTTTTTGTTCTTTATTAGCATCATGACTTCTAGTTCACGAATTGCTTCATTTACATGTGAAAAACTTGAAACTAATCAATGTTATGAGACACTTTATTCAGGCATAGTTGAGCTTGTTAAACAATACTAATCTCAAATTTGATAATATTTTAAAGCAAATAGTCGATTGGGAAGACGGATGGGAGGGGGGGGGGGGGCAGCTGAATCTAAAAGTTTGGATGACAGATGTCGAATTTTAGATATTTTCACTTGTATATGCTATAACCCCTGTAAAGTCGATTTACAATAGTAGAAAGCATGAATGCTTTATACAAATATGGTTTATGCTCTCTCTATGTTCAAGAATGTTCTAGATTTACTGAATTTTCCTCTTATAATATATTTGAATTAATGGCCAGGAGAAAAAGCCTGTCATATGTGGTAACTATGTAAAGGGAAAGTCTGCCCGTTTGATTCACAGTAGAATTAGTACCGATATTACAAAACTATGAGCCCCTGTTTGTAAACGCTTCAATACATATTTTGGGTTTCAGAAATACAAAATGGTGTTTTTCTCAAAACTAGCTTTTTTTCTTAAATATTTCGCTAAAAGTTTTTTTTTAAATATCTTTCGATTTCAATCAAGTTTGGGCTTTAGCTTCTTTATGTGATTTCCTAATTTGTATTTGAGATTTTTTTCTCTTTTATTTTAATTTAATAGTTTTTATTTTATTTTATTGCCGATTTAGTATAAAACGTTGGTATTTTTCGAGATTTTGGAGAATGGGTTTTTTTCATAGTTTTTTTTCTCAATAACTGGACTAAGTAACCAATTCCGACTAGACATCACCTTGACATGTCTTTCTACCTCTTATCTTTCAAATTTGGTTGACTTTGGATGATTGCATCTTGAGTTTTAACAATTTGAAGAAAAAAAGAGTACAAAATCCAATATGGCCGCTGTTACCTTGGCAACCAAAATGTTGTGCAGCAAAAACAAACTAGTCCATTTCGATCACAACGGCATGATTCACTTTGTGTGTATGAAGTATGAACATTATATGTCAAATATTAATGGTTTTGGGTCTGAGATGGAACAGACACGTTCAACGTGAAAAGTCACACATGTGTTTGTATCTTGCTTTCCTCGGTGCAGGATTGTCATCTCTTTTCTCATTTCCAACTGTCGCGTCTTGGCTCTGAGCTAACGAGTCTCAGGCCTCCTGCGTGGTAGTCAGACGCTCTATATCAAAAACACAGCATATTATTATACAAAAGGTTTACTGCTAATTGTTAATTATTCTTTATTTATTCAGGCTGTCAATTTGGACACCCTTGCTCTACACTCTGACAGTTGAGACTGTATGTGTCTAGAATATAATATCCACACACTGTTAATAAAAGGACCCAACCAGGAAATTCGTAAAATGACTCACCCCATCCTTACACCTCTATGTTACCTGTTACATCTACTTCTATGTGACTTTGCGACACGCATACTTTCACCGCATAGGTGCAGACACAGATCTTGACCTACTAATTCAGGGAGTGCTCGGTAGTCTAAAGGCAAGGTCGGCCTCTCAACCAAAAGATAGTGGGTTCGAGCCCCGCCAACGGTGAAAAGATGTTCTCAAGTTTTTTCGGGCGCAAATCTACTCCCTATCAGGTCCTGCTAGGTGGATCGACATCTAGTCCTATCGAAGATGGACGATACAAAGGGAGGTCCCATGGGCAGATCACAACATTCTGTGCTCGTTTTAAAAAAAGCCTTGGCTGTCCGGGAAAAATTACAAATCCTATCAAAAACCCTGAGATCACCTTAGTTGTCGATGTGGGTAAATTAATCAAATCAAATTAAAATCATCCCTCCCGACTCCAGCTGACTGCCATGACCCCTGACCCCTGAGGCACCATCCTACTTCCGTTCTCTATTGTTTTGCTTCAATTCATTTCACACGACAAAACAGTTGCATTGATCCAACGAGAGCGATTTATTAGATGGAGATTTTAGATCCTAGATCTATGTAGATTCAGTTTTAATCATTAAGCTATACCTCAACTTAACGCTAGGTACATTTATCTGATTGATCTTCTGCATATCTTCAAACGCTTTTATTCGTACATAAAATAGTATGCATTTTATTCGTACCATCTCAGTGTACATGTATGTACTTTACGTTTCTTACTATCACTCTCAGTGTACATCTATGTATTACGTTTCTCTATCTAGATCTTTACGTTTCTCTACTACCACTCTCAGTGTACATGTATTACTTTACGTTTCTCTACTACCACTCTTGTAATGTATGTACTTTACGTTTCTCTACCACTCTCAGTGTACATGTATGTACTTTACATTTCTCTACCACTCTAAGTGTACATGTATGTACTTAACATTCCTCTACTACTACTATTCTAAGTGTACATGTATGTACTTAACTTTTTCTCTACCACTCAGTACATGTATGTACTTTCTCTACTATCACTCTAAGTGTACATGTATGTACTTAACATTCCTCTACTACTACTATCACTCTCAGTGTACATGTATGTACTTTTTACGTTTCTTCTCTACTATCACTCTAAGTGTACATGTATGTACTTTACGTTTCTACTACTATCACTCTCAGTGTACATGTATGTACTTTACGTTTCTCTACTACCACTCTAAGTGTACATGTATGTACTTTACTTTTCTCTACTACCACTCTCAGTGTACATGTATGTACTTGTGAGGTTCTCTCTACTACTATCCTCCTAAGTGTACATGTATGAATTGTCCACTTAACATTCCTCTCTACTATCACTCTAAGATGTACATGTAGGTACCCCCGTTTCTCTACTACTGTCACTCTCTGTACATGTATGTACTTTACTTTTCTCTACTATCACTCTAAGTGTACATTGTATGTACTTTACATTCCTCTACTACTACTATCACTCTAAGTGTACATGTATGTACTTTGTTTCTCTACTACTACTATAATCTAAATGTACATGTATGTTGTTCCCATTCTGTAATCTACTATTGGTTGTTCTGAGTGTACATGTATGTAAATTGGTTTTCTCTACTACCTCTCTAATGTACATGTATGTACTTTACTTTTTCTCTACTATCACTCTAAGTGTACATGGACTGGTTGTTGTGAGGTCCTCTGTAATACTATCACTTTTGTTTTTCATGAGTTTTCCCTGTATGTCCTTTGTTGTGACATTGTTCCCTCTCTAATCACTTGGTTGTTGTGAGTCCCCTTAATCACAATTGTAAATAATTCATTCTTTGTTTAAATTTAATCTGATTGGACTCAACTGAGGTTGTTCCCTCTGTAATCGTTGTTGTTGTATTGTTCTTTACTTTTTGTACTATCACTCTAAGTGAAAATGTATGTACTTTACGAGAAGCGATTTGTCCGGCACTACTACTATCAAAGCTCTAACGTGCCGCGATTTTTGTATTTTCAAACATGATTTTCCCTGTTACTACTCGCATATAATATGCTACATGTATGTACTTATGTACAACACTATTAGCATGTGGGTAAGAGAAAGTTTGCAAGTTTAAATAATTCATTCTATGTTTACTTTTGCTACTACCTGCTTTACTGTACATGTATGTACAATTTGATGCCTAAACCATTCCTAAGTGTACGAAATTGGTCATTTACTTGTAATCGCTACAGCCCGGGATGCCGTCATCAAAGAAGAGCATGCAGTTTGTAATCGAAATTGGTCTGTTGGTCAGGTTGTTCCCTCTGATGCCTAATCAATTGACAGATTGGTTGTTGTAGGTCCCCCTCAAGTAATCGCAATGGCTACAAACCTGAGGTACTCTGTAATCGAAATTGGTTGCTGTGGAGGTTGTTCATCCTCTTATGTCATTTACTTGTACAATGGGCTACAATATGATGCCTAAACCTATACAGATGTCATTTACTTGTACATGGGCTACAATCTGATGCTAAACCTATAGATGTCATTTACTTGTACGCTACTGTCTGATGCTAAACCTATACACATGTCATTTACTTGTACATGGGCTACAATCTGATGTCTAAACCTATACATGTCATTTACTTGTACATGGGCTACAATCTGATGCCTAAACCTATACAGATGTCATTTACTTGTACATGGGCTACAATATGATACCTAAACCTATACACACATGTCATTTACTTGTACATGGGCTACAATCTGTGTCTAAACCTATGCAGATGTCATTTAATTTTCGGGAGTATTGTATTCTCGCATGCTTGTACATGGGACAATGTCACAATGATGTCTAAACCTGTTGTGGTGCTTCCACAGATGTCATTTACTTGGCACATGGGCTACAATCTGATGGCTAAACCTATACAGATGTCATTTACTTGTACAATGGGCTACAATCTGATGCCTAAACCTATACAGATGTCATTTACTTGTCCAAACTACAATATGATGCCTAAACCTATACAGAGTCATTTACAACGCATGCCAATCGGGATTATTGTAAACACATGTCATTTACATCATGGGAGTATCTGATGCCTAAACCTATACATGTCATTTACTTGGGACAATATGATGTTCGCATGCCATCGGGCTCGTATTGTTCGCATGCCATCGGGATGTCATTGATTGTCGATCATGTTGTCTGATGGCTTCCAACACAAATGTCAGAATGTGGTGCTTGTACATGGGCCATCGGGAATATTGTTCTTTAATTCTGTAACTTGTGGTTAATGATATTCAGATGTTTTTCTTGTACATTCTTACAATCTGTCCCCGAAGTGGCTGACCTTTTAATTTCGTTTTTATATCTTCTTTCTCTTCTTTATTCTTCGGGAGTATTGTTTGCATGCCATCGGGAGTATTGTTCCCACACAAATGTCACAATGATTGCTCATCTGTGCTGTATTGTTCCATTAAGGGAGCTATTGTTTCC
>JAXRKP010000353.1:245000-312500 GCA_037039925.1 Doris montereyensis | reverse complement strand
ATCAGCAGGGCATCACTAGGATATCAGCAGGGCATCACTAGGACATCAGCAGGGCATCACTAGGACATCAGCAGGGCATCACTAGGACATCATCAGGACATCACCAGGGCATCACTAGGACATCACCAGGGCATCATTAGAACATCACCAGGGCATCATTATATCTATTCAGCATGACAGTGACAAGTTAAACCACCTGACAAGTGTTGGGCCCTCCAATCTCGCTCTCTTCTTCTTAAGTTTATAAAACAGGGGTTTGTGGGTTTTTTTCGGGGTTTTTTAGACCTCTGTTTTCGACGTCAGTTCAGGGCTTAACTCCAAAAGAAAAAGAATTACCTTATTCTGTGTATGGCCATGCTCGACCTTAATATTTTCTTTGGCTTTCACGTGTTACGACAGGGACCCAGGATGGGGTCATTGCGCCGCTACACTGCCTTCAATTACCGCCCTGGAATTTGAGGGGATGGTCTCTCTCTGTCTCTCTCTGTCTCTCTCTCTCTCTCTCTCTCTCTCTCTCTCTGTCTCTCTCTGTCTCTCTCTCTCTCTGTCTCTCTCTGTCTCTCTCTCTCTCTCTCTCTCTCTCTCTCTCTCTCTCTCTCTCTCTCTCTCTCTCTCTCTCTCTCTCTCTCTCTCTCTCTCTCTCTCTCTCTCTCTCTCTCTCTCTCTCTCTCTCTCTCTCTCTCTCTCTGTCTCTCTGTCTCTGTCTGTCTGTCTGTCTGTCTGTCTCTCTCTCTCTCTCTCTCTCTCTCTCTCTCTCTCTCTCTCTCTATATATATATATATATATATATATATATATATATATATATATATATATATATATATATATATATATATATATCTTTATCTATCTATCTCCCCCTCACTCTCCCCCTCCCCCTCCCCCTCCCCCTCTCTCTCTCTCTCTCTCTCTCTCTCTCTCTCTCTCTCTCTCTCTCTCTCTCTCTCTCTCTCTCTCTCTCTCTCTCTCTCTCTCTCCCTCTCTCTCTCTCTATCTATCTATCTATCTATCTATCTATCTATCTATCTATCTATCTATCTATCTATCTATATATCTATCTATCTTGCTCCCACTCAGTCTCAGTCTCAGTCTCAGTAAGCACTAAATTATGGCATGGTCACTGCCTGGTCATTGAATACGAGCACGGAGTAGAGTAAATACCGTATGTACATAGGCCTATATGTTTTATGTGAGTTTTTTTTTATTTGATTTACCCACATCCACTATTAAGGTGATCTCGGGGTTTTTGGGTAGGATTTTTATTTTTTGTTTTCTCCGAACTGCCATGTAAACAGCCACGGGATTTTTAACGTGCACAGAGTGTTTTGATCTGCACAAGAGACCCTCTCTTTTAACGTCTGTTTGCGGTGGAACTAGGTGTCGATCCATCTACCTGGACCAGGGGGGGGGGTAGATTTTGCTCGAGAAAACTCGAGAAAATGTTTCAACCGGTGGCAGGGCTTGAACCCACTACCTTTTGGTTGAGAGGCCGACACCTTGCCTCTGAACTACCGAGTCCCCTGAATCCATGGAGGTCTGGTTTAAAAACATATCGTCATTACACGACCGACCTTACTACCATTAAAGAATTTTTTTTAAAGGGTCAACAATTTGACTCCCAAAAGAGAATTGTTTCAGGGCCGCTGTTGTTAGGGTTAGTGAGTGTGTGTGTGTGTGTATGTGTGTGTGTGTGTGTGTGTGTGCCTTTTGTTGTTATTTTTATGGGGGGGTGTTGCTGTTTGTTGTATTTTTTATCTTTTATGTTTGCTTTGTTGTTTGGGTTTTTAACGGGGGGGTCTGTTTATTTTTTCGTTATTTGTTCATTTCGTTCGTTCCGGGGGGTTTTTTTATTTTGTTTGTTTGTTGTTTGGGTTGTTGGGTTTTTTGTTTTGCTCTTATTTTGTTTTAGGAACGCGATAAATATGTAATTTTTCTAAGTGGTTTTTTTTTTATATTATATGGAAAATATTACGGTCTGTTTGATTGAAATTTACCCCGACTACCAAATGTGGTGATATCAGAGTGAATGTGAAAGAAAAGTGAAAGTAAAAGATTGAAAAGAAAGCTTAGAGATGGGACATAACAAAGAAAAAAATGACATAAATGTTTTAATAATAGTTTTAACAAAAACAAAGAGATAAATTCAAAAACAATTCATTACCAAATGTTAGAATGAATTAAACACGAGTAAAACCCTTTTGTTGTTGTTGTTGTTGTTGTTGTTGTTGTTGTTGTTGTTGTTGTTGTTGTTGTTGTTGTTGTTGTTGTTGTTGTTGGTTTTTTTATAGCGGAACAGTCGGCACTTCTTGTTTGCAAAGTTTGTAATCGTGAAATGCCTTGCGGGGATTTGGGGGGAGGGGAGGGCGACCGACTTTGTAGTCCAGAAGCAAAGGTCTAAACTTTTAAAACTTCTTTGTATTTTCTTAAGTTTTCTCACATGATATTTCAACAAATTTGAAATTTGGCGCAGTGCTTTTTAATGTTTGAAATAAAAGTAAGCATGCTTTACATTATGTTCTACACTTTTTTAGAAATAATTTTATTGGGCCAAAATTGTTTTAGTAAATTAATTCATAATTGGCAACAATTTTTATGTGCAAATTTTTTCTTCCCAAAAATAAGAATTTGACAGATTTGTCCAAACACATGCCAATTGCCATGCATACTTTTGTTCCTTGTCTACTGTAAGCTGTCAATAATATGAATAGGGATGTGCACCAATTTTGAAACACATACCTAAAATATTGAAGGTAATGACTTAAGATAATACGAAAGCCCCATAGGAACAAAGAGGAGACAAATACAAGGAATAGACAGAACAAATCCTGGCTACCAAGGGGATTGAACCCAATGAAAATAAAGCATGCTACCAACCGAGCTCACTATTGTCTATTCCTTCTTCTTCTTCTTCTTCTTCTTCTTCTTCTTCTTCTTCTTCTTCTTCTTCTTCTTCTCCTCCTCCTCTTCTCCTCCTCCTCCTCCTCCTCTTCCTTCTTCTTCCTCCTCCTCCTCCTTCTTCTTCTTCTTCTTCTTCTTCTTCTTCTTCTTCTTCTTCTTCTTCTTCTTCTTCTTCTTCTTCTTCTTCTTCTTCTTCTTCTTCTTCCAAAGACAAGTCTGAAATCACACGAGGACAAAGCATTTTCATACTTCTGATCCGATGCTGTGGAATGGTCTGCCTGACAGTCTTAAGGGAATGAACTCTTTAAGCTCATTCAAGTATTCCCTCAAAACTTCTCTTTTAATGAATGTTTTAAATAATGCTTTCACACTGTATCTTATCACTCTTACTCTTATTACAATACCTCTTTTAATTATTTATTTTTAACCCCATATGTCATTTATCTGTTCACATTTTTATTGTCATTTCTACTGTTATTTTCCTTTTAGTGTTCAAATTTATTTATTGTCTGAAGTATGTAAAGCATCATGATACTAATTAGAGGTGAGTGGCGCTACATAATACATAATTTCTTATTGTTATAATTTTGTTACATCAATCGATCTAGGGGATGTAACCCATTAGGTACATGTTTTGTGTCATTTATTTAATGAGTCGTCTCCCTTGTCAGAAGTCAATCGTTGGAGTACCCTCTGCCCTCCTCTTCCTGTGCAGGGCACAGAAATGAGGAAGTTTTCATTTTTCTGGGATAAAATGATCACGCGATCCTCTTACTTCCCCACCCTGTCACTTACCTCATCCATGTGTTGCTCATATGGGACACTGTTGTGTCTGATATCTGAGTAGTTTTCAGCTTTGTATTGAGTGTGCATTTTAGTGTATATGTCCGTCTACATTATCTGCTTCTCCCCTACTACACTGTCTTTTTCTCCCCTACTACACTGTCTGCTTCCCCTACTACACTGTCTTCCTTCCCTAAGCTATCCCCCTCCTACACTGTCTTCTTCTCCCCTACTACACTGTCTGCTTCTCCCCTACTACACTGTCTTCTTCCCCTACTACACTGTCTGCTTCTCCCCTACCACTGTCTGCTTCTCCCCCTCCTACACTGTCTGCTTCTCCCCTCCTACACTGTCTGCTTCTCCCCTCCTACACTGTCTGCTTCTCCCCTACTACACTGTCTGCTTCTCCCCTCCTACACTGTCTGCTTCTCCCCTACTACACTGTCTGCTTCTCCCTCCCACTACTTCTTCTCCCCTACTACACTGTCTGCTTCTCCCCTCCTACACTGTCTGCTTCTCCCCTCCTACACTGTCTGCTTCTCCCCTACTACACTGTCTGCTTCTCCCCTACTACACTGTCTGCTTCTCCCCTCCTACACTGTCTGCTTCTCCCCTACTACACTGTCTTCTTCTCCTGTCTTCTCCCCCTACACTGTCTGCTTCTCCCTACTACACTGTCTGCTTCTCCCCTACTACACTGTCTCTTTCTCCCCCCCTACACTGTCTGCCCCCCTCCTACACTGTCTGCTTCTCCCCTACACTGTCTGCCCTCCCCTCTGTCTGCTTCCTCCCCACTGTCTTCTTCTCCCTCCTACACTGTCTTTCTCCCCTACTACACTGTCTTCTCCCCTCCTACACTGTCTGCTTCTCCCCTACTCTACACTGTCTGCTTCTCCCCTCCTACACTGTCTGCTTCTCCCCCCTACACTGTCTGCTTCTCCCTACTACCCTGTCTTCTCCCCTCCTACTGTCTGCTTCTCCCCTACTACACTGTCTTCTCCTCCTACTCCCTACTGTCTGCTTCTTCTCCCTTCCCCCTACTACACTGTCTTCTTCTCCTACACTGTCTTCTCCCCTCCTACACTCCTCCCTACTACACTGTCTGCTTCTCCTCCCTACTACACTGTCTTCTCCCCTCCTACACTGTCTGCTTCTCCTCCTACACTGTCTTCTCCCCCTACTACACTGTCTTCTCCCCTCCTACACTGTCTGCTTCTCCCTTCCTACACTGTCTGCTCCCCCCCTACACTGTCTTCTCCCTACCTCCTACACTGTCTGCTTCTCCCTCCTACACTGTCTGCTCCTCCCCTACTACACTGTCTGCTCTCCTCCCCCCCCTACACTGTCTGCTTCTCCCCTCCTACACTGTCTGCTTCTCCCCCCCCCTACACTGTCTTCTTCTCCCCTACTACACTGTCTTCTCCCCCCCCTACACTGTCTGCTCTCCTCCCCCCTACACTGTCTGCTTCTCCCCCTACACTGTCTGCTTCTCCCCTCCTACACTGTCTTTCTCCTCCCCTCTACACTGTCTGCTTCTCCCTGCTTCTCCCCCTACACTGTCTGCTTCTCCTCCCCTCCTACACTGTCTGCTTCTCCCCCCTACACTGTCTTCTTCTCCCCTCCTACACTGTCTGCTTCTCCTCCCCCTACACTGTCTGCTTCTCCCCCTCTACACTGTCTGCTTCTCCCCTCCTACACTGTCTTCTCCCCTCCTACACTGTCTGCTTCTCCCCTCCTACACTGTCTTCTTCTCACTGTCTGCTTCTCCCTCCTACAATGTCTGCTTCTCCCTCCCCTCTCCCCCTACACTGTCTTCTCCCCCCTCCTACACTGTCTGCTTCTCCCCTCCCTACACAATGTCTGTCTCCCCCTACACTGTCTGCTTCTCCCTCCTACACTGTCTTCTCCCCCCTGCTTCTCCCTCCTACACTGTCTGCTTCTCCCCCCCCTACACTGTCTTCTTCTCCCCCTCTACACTGTCTGCTTCTCCCCCCCTACACTGTCTTCTCCCTCCTACACTGTCTGCTTCTCCCCTACACCTCTCCCTCCTACACTGTCTGCTTCTCCCCCTACACTGTCTGCTTCCCCCCTCACTGTCTGCTTCTCTCCCCCTACACTGTCTGCTTCTCCCTACACTGTCTTCTCCCCTACACTTCTCCCCCTCCTACACTGTCTGCTTCTCCCCCCCTACACTGTCTTCTCTCCTCTACACTGTCTGCTTCTCCCCTACCTCCACACTGTCTGCTTCTCCCCCCCCTACACTGTCTGCTTCTCCCCTACTGTCTGCTCCTCCTACACTGTCTGCTTCTTCACTCCCTTCTCCTACTACAATGTCTGCTTCTCCCCTACACTGTCTGCTTCTCCCTCCTACACTGTCTTCTTCTCCCCTCCTGTTGTCTCTTCTCCCCTCCTACACTGTCTGCTTCTCCCCTCCTACACTGTCTGCTTCTCCCTACTACACTGTCTGCTTCTCCCCCTACTACACTGTCTGCTTCTCCCCTACTACACTGTCTGCTTCTCCCCTACTACACTGTCTGCTTCTCCCCTACTACACTGTCTGCTTCTCCCCTACTACACTGTCTGCTTCTCCCTCCTACACTGTCTGCTTCTCCCCTACTACACTGTCTGCTTCTCCCTACTACACTGTCTGCGTCTCCCTACTACTGTCTGCTGTCTGCTTCTCCCTACTACACTGTCTTCTCCCCTACTACACTGTCTGCTTCTCACTGTCTTCTCCCTACACTGTCTGCTTCTCCCCCTACCCAAACCTCTTTTCCCCTATAAAATGTATGTTTTGATTATTTTTACACTGTCTCCATCATTTTTCTCCCCTCCTACACTGTCTGCTTCTCCATCCCTACCCTAACCTCTTTTATTGTATAAAATGTATGTTTTGATTATTTTGAACCCATCATTTTGGATTCTCACCCCTCCCTGACCTTGACCTCATAAAGATATCCACAAATATACAAGAGTAAGTAAAAACAGATGTGAAAGGTCAATCATCGACTACATAATAGTTAGCAACTCCCTTTTTTTACAATACAATGGATGTTAGAGTAAGCAGAGGATCTGAAATATTTAGTGATCATCACCTAGTGATAGCCAAAATAAGATTATTAACTGAAATAAACAAACAGAAAAGGAAAAAGAACAAAGCTACTAAACTCAAAACAGAAGAACTAAATAAACCAATAGTAAAACAGATATACCAATCCAGGATAAAAAGATCTATCAGTGAAAGGCAGATGGATCTGAATGAAAACACAATAGAAAAAAGTGGCAAATATATAAAGAAACACTCCTCAGTTGTACAGAAGAGGTCTGTGGTAGGAAACAAATTAAAGGAAATAGGAAAAGAACAGCATGGTGGAATGAGATGCCTGGAAGAAGTACTTGCAAACAAAGAGACCAGAGGATATGATAGATTAGACTTACGTGAGGAGTTCTCTGCCTGCGTTGAAAGGAGTTCTTTGCCTGCGCTAAAGGTTCGACTCGAACTTCTTTGCCTGTGCTAAAGGTTTGACTCGAACAGGAGTTCTTTGCCTGCGCTAAAGGTTTGACTCAAACAGGAGTTATTTGCCTGCGCTAGGTTTCAGTTCTTTGCCTGCCTAAAGGTTTGACTCGAACAGGAGTTCTTTGCCTGCGCTAAAGGTTTGACTCGAAAAGGAGTTCTTTGCCTGCGCTAAAGGTTTGACTCGAACAGGAGTTCTTTGCCTGTGCTGAAGGTTTGACTCGAGCTTTACCTGCGCTAAAGGTTTGACTCGAAAGGAGTTTTTTGCTTGCACTGAAGGTTTGACTCGAACAGGAGTTTTTTGCTTGCACTGAAGGTTTGACTCGAAAAAGAGTTCCGAAAAAAAAGAGAAGTAGATCTAATAAAACTGGAAAAAATGTAATTCTGTCACAAGCAGTCAAACAATGTAATGTGTCATGTTGGATTTAATTATATAGATATGAGGTGACATTAATTATATAGATATGTCATATTGATATGTCATGAGGTGACATTAATTATATAGATATGTCATATTGGAGGTGACATTAATTATATAGATATGTCATATTGGAGGTTGACATTAATTATATAGATATCATATTGTCATTAATTGATATATCATGTTGGAGGTGACATTAATTATATAGATATGTCATATTGGAGGTGACATTAATTATATAGATATGTCATATTGGAGTTGACATTAATTATATAGATAGGTATATCATATTGGAGGTGACATTAATTATATAGATATGTATGGGAGTCATTAATTATATAGGATATGTCATATTGGACGTGACATTAATTATATAGATATGTCATATTGGAGGTGACATTAACTATATATATGTCATATTGGAGGTGACATTAATTATATAGTCATATTGGAGGTGACATTAGTTATATAGATATGTCATATTGGAGGTGACATTAATTATATAGATATATCATATTGATATATCAGGTGACATTAATTATATAGATATATCATATTGGAGGTGACATTAATTATATAGATATATCACATATGGAGGTGACATTAATTATATAGAGTCATATTGACATTAATTATATTATATAGATACATATCATATTGGAGGTGACATTAATTATATAGATATATCATATTGGAGGTGACATTAATTATATAGATATATCATATTGTCATAATTATATAGATATATCATATTGGAGGTGACATTAATTATATAGATATATCATATTGGAGGTGACATTAATTATATAGATATATCATATTGGAGGTGACATTAATTATATAGATATATCATATTGGAGGTGACATTAATTATATAGATATATCATATTGGAGGTGACATTAATTATGTAGATATATCATATTGGAGGTGACATTAATTATATAGATATATCATATTGGAGGTGACATTAATTATATAGATATATCATATTGATTATATATAGAGGTGACATTAATTATATAGATATATCATATTGGAGTGATATATCATATTGGAGGTGACATTAATTATATAGATATACTGAGCAGCAAAAGTATTCATATTGGAGGTGACATTAACAAAGGTGACATCCAAACACATATTGGCTTAATTATATAGATAATCTATTTGAACATGGAGATGAAGATATTTAAAAAAATCCAAACGAAAACTGGAATAAATTTCAAACTTTCCTTTTTTGAGATACCAAAGTTGCTTTCAAAATGAAACAAACAAAACAACAAAATAAAATCTTTAAAAGATTGCAACGTTATTTAAAAAATGGGAAAATATCAAAGCCACCACAATTGCAATGGACACCTTTAGAAGAACAAAATATACAGCCAGTTATAAAAAATAATAATAAATTATTTATTTCTTTATCAGTTCCCAATCTACATTCCGGTGTATGTTTTTATATGTCCAAAATGATATTTCTCCAGACTACCCTGTCCTGAGTTTGAGTATTCCATAGTTGATCCTTTCTAGTGTATTGGTACCATAGTACCATCGTTCCCTTCTTCCAGTCGTCTGGCACCTGTTCTGACTTCTATGCTTGTTGACATATTGCCTGTAGTAGTTTGTCTGCCTCTCTCCCTTGGTTTTTAATATTTTCTGAATATATTTGATATGCTCTGGCGGCGCCTTTCCTAGTTTCATTTTGCGTATAACTGTTTGGAATTCTTCCATTGCGATATCTACACCTTTGGTTATCTCATCTGGATTATTTGTTATTATTACTGGTTGATCCGTACTCCTCGTTTCAAAATATTTTGTGGAGGGATTATGTAGTTGTTGACAATACGTTCTCTATGTTTCCATCATTTTATTGTCTTCCTTCATCATTTCTCCTTCGGTGTTTTTAATTTGTCTAATTGGGCTTGCGTTGGCATTTCTTGGGAGTTTTGGTAGGATTTGTGTGTGCGGAATATGTCTCTTCATTGCTCCCCCGACATTTTAAACATGTCGTTGTCTTCTTTCCGATGCTTCCTGTTGCCATGGAAACGGCGACCATCTTAGATTTTGCCAAACAATTTCACGAAGTTCCATATCCATATCTTTCTATATTTTTTGACAAATTTCTTTCAAACTTGGCACACACCTTATTTGATACAATATCTAAATTCCATCACATCAGATTTTTGTTTTATTAGTAATTGTTGTTTTTATGAATTTTTGAAAATAGCATGTGATGAGAACAATCCAAAAATATACAAAAATATTATACAAAAAAATTCAATTTTTACAAAATTATAATAAAGTAATAAATGACACAAGCAAATTCCTCAATGAAGCGAGAGAAAAAAAACACATACAACTTCATATAAGAGAAGCATAGGTGAAAACCAGAAGAACCTCAAATAACTTTTCAAAATCATAAATGATCTTCTAAAAGATGATCACTGTCAAAATTCCTTCCAACTTATGATGACAAAACCGAACTATCTGAAAATCAATACGTCATCACCAAAATAGTAAACATCCGTTCAGAATTATATCAACAACCGTGATTTCACAAAGAATGTTACACTTAGCAAGATCTTACAACTTTCTCTCCATTTGAGCCAGTAATGGAACAATTATAAGACTAGTAAGAGTAAGTCAAAACAAATGTTGCCAATTTCACAGCATACCAACTTGGGTGATGAAACAGTTATCTCTGAACTTGCTCCATCAATCGCCTGGATTGTCAATAGCTCTTTGGAACAGTCTCACTTTCTATCATCATTCAAAATATAGGCCTTGGGTACTCCATTTCTGAAGAAGCCTTCATTAGACAAAGACATACTCAATAACTACCACCCAATGTCCAATCTAAATTGTGTCTTTAAAAAAATCATCGAAAGAGTCGTTAGCAAAAGAATCCAAAACCCCTAAAAAAAAATCTGTTTTGATTATATTCGATCCTCCTATCGAGCCGGACGTAGCACCTTCATGACACTCGTGTAGTCATAAGGGTCAATAACGATATTCGTCAACCGTTTAAAAACAATGACCACAATGGCATGCTTCTTCTCCTCGACTTGAGCATCGATCTTGACCATCGATTACAACGTCTTAACTGAAAGACTCAAAGACATTGGAATCAAAGAATCAGCGCTAAGCTGGCTTACTGCCTACATGACAAATCGAAAGCAAACTGCAGTCATAGGAGATGTAACTAGTTCTGCCACAACGTTGAAATTTGGTGTTACTCCAATACTCTGTTTTGGAGCCCTTGTTGTTCACCATATATACGTCAACACTCGGATACATACTCAAATACATCATCCTAATTATCATATGTACGCCGATGATACGCAGATTTGCATCACCACATACACAACACAACGTTTGTGTCAAGATCATCAAAGAATGGATGAATGCCAACAAACTCAAACTTGATGAAGATGACACAAAGCTGGTCGTTTTTCGGAAAGGGAAATCCGAGGTTGACATCGATAAAATCAAAATCACTGGCCACCACATCACAAGATCAGGTTGACATCGAATACATCAAAATCACTGGCCACCACATCACAAGATCAGGTTGACATCGAAAACATCAAAATCACTGGTCACCACATCACAAGATCAGGTTGACATCGAAAACATCAAAATCATTGGTCACCACATCCCAAGATCAGGTTGACATCGAAAACATCAAAATCACTGGTCACCACATCAAAAGATCAGGTTGACATCGAAAACATCAAAATCACTGGTCACCACATCACAAGATCAGTTTCACATCGAAAACATCAAAATCACCGGTCACCACATCACAAGATCATTGACATCGAAAACATCAAAATCACTGGTCACCACATCACAAGATCAGGTTGACATCGAAAACATCAAAATCACTGGTCATCACATCACAAGATCAAGTTGACATCGAAAACATCAAAATCACTGGTCACCACATCACAAGATCAGGTTGACATCGAAAACATCAAAATCACTGGTCACCACATCACAATATCAAGTTGACATCGAAAACATCAAAATCACTGGTCACCACATCACAAGATCAGGTTGACATCGAAAACATCAAAATCACTGGTCACCACATCACAAGATCCCAAGAATTCATCTTCGAAGAATTTCGTGACATAAAAGAGCATAACAAAAGAATTGTACAAAAATTCCATTTTCACCCCAGAAACATCAACAGAATAAGAAGCCTACGCGGGGCACTGAGGCAAATGTAACCAAAATTATCATTCATATGATTGTCACGAGCAGAATGTACTACTGCTTTCAACCCCTATGGTCTCTAACAAAACAAAATCGACAAACAAATAGCAAAGCATCCAAAATACTGCAGCACACATCATTTCCAGAAGCAAAGACCAGATTACCCTAAATCTCTGTATCGGTTGCCTGTGTATAAAATATTCGTTTACAAACTCGCTTGTTTTGCCTACAAGTGCATCAACGATCTCGACCCTGATTGTCTGAACAACCCTTTAGATTTAATGTCTGGGAGTGGGACAAAGCCTTCTCTCACGCCGCCCCTCGGCTATGGAACTCCTTGTGATCAACCACAAGACAATCTCCCACTTACAACTCTTTGAAAAAAAACCCCACCAAAACAGACCCTTTTAGAGCATCATTCATACCAGCATCTTTTAGATTCGGCTTATCCTCTTTTTCTTCATCCCAGTTAATATCTAGCGCCTTAAAGCGTACTATGGACTTAGTGCGCTATAAAAATTATTTATTATTATTATTATTATTATTATTATTATTATTATTATTATTATTATTATTATTATTATTATTATTATTATTATTATTATTTTTATTATTGTCGGTGGTGTTGTTGTTGGTATTATTGTTGTTGTTATTATTATTATTATTATCATTATTATTAGTAGTATTAGTAGTAGTAGTAGTAGTAGTAGCAGTAGTAGTAGTAGTAGTAGTAGTAGTAGTAGTAGTAGTAGTAGTAGTAGTAGTAGTAGTAGTAGTAGGAGGAGGAGTAGTGTAGTAGTAGTGGTAGTAGTAGTAGTAGTAGTAGTAGTAGTAGTAGTAGTAGTAGTAGTAGTAGTAGTAGTAGTAGTAGTAGTAGTAGTAGTAGTAGTAGTAGTAGTAGTAGTAGTAGTAGTAGTAATAGTAGTATCATTATTATTATTATTATTATTATTATTAATATTATTATTGTTATTATCTTCTCTATAAGAATAAGAATGAGAAAAAGAAGAAGAAGAAGACATAATATAGATATTGAATACCTTCTATCTTTTCCAAGATTTAATATAATTTTAAAGATAGAAGGTATATTTCAGATATACAAATGTAGTCAATATACCTAAACCTAGAACCACTGCTTTCGGAAGACAATCATTTAAATATACTGCTGCAGTTCTGTGGAACAAATTACCTGAACATTTAAGATCTGAAGCAATTTCTAATGAATTTAAAAATCTTATTTCGATGTGGAATGGTAAAGATTGTCAGTGTGTCATTTGTTCTATATAACTGTGTATCATATTTCTTTGTTAACTGTAGATTTTTAAAGACTAGATTCTTAATCTCATCTCTTAGCTAGCATTTTTGTAATATTTTCTATTGAAATGTCGGTGAAAAAGCCCATAATGGTTTATTAAGTTACTTCCCTTTGTGATATCTGCATGTCCCTTTTTTGTAATGTATAATGTTACCGACGATAAAGAATTTTTTTAATGAATTGAATTGAATTGAATTGAATTGAAGCCCCAATCGGAACAAAGACGAGACAAATACAAAGGAATAGACAGAAACAATCTTAGAGCATCAGACAGAGTCGAACCCGTGACCTCCGCTTCGACACCCATCGCTTCGCCATGACAAGAAAGAGAGCGCACTGTGAACCATGCTATGCTCTTTTAGTAGGCCTAGTATAGTTTGATCATGTCTTGAAGACTAGTAGAAGGTGGTTATTTCTGCGGCACCATGAAACTTGCAATGTATTCATTTGTTTTGTGGCAAGATGCTTCGTATTTTTAATCGACTTATTTTTTACCCCATGTGACTTTCGCTGTGCACTTCCTTTTCCTTTACGAAAGTCACAAATAAAGCAGCGTGGGAACGTTTCGTGTCTACCTCGACTTAAAAGTAAGTGTTTTCAGATATTTCTTTAACAAAAGGGCATTAGATTAATGTAAAACATGAATTTAATTCGTTTGTACATTTTGAACTGTCAGGGTTGGAATTGATTTCTGTACCCTTACCAAGTTGATCAATTTGCATTTTAGTCAGATTGCCCAGCGTCGCCAACGCCATTATTGCGCCACGCGAGTCACCCTGGCAAAATGTCCTTAGTCGGGCACATCATTGAAATTTCTCTTACGAGCAAAATTTAATAATTAGATCTAGGTCTAGTGTACAAAACATAGATCTAGAATCAGGTCTAGAATCGATGCTTCATAACATGTCCGAAATCTTTTCACAGGTCCAGCCGAAATAACTTTTTGTGTGAATCCAATTTGTTCGTCCCAGCCAAAGGAAATAGCCACTGACATGCCTCAAAAGTTAACAAACATAGATCTACATGTGTCTTACATCAAATTGTTTCAAATATAGAATCTTTCTATAATTGTTTTATGCCTATGGGACAGAACTGTGACATGCTAAGGAAGGTGAAGGTGCAGAAAAAAGTAGCAAAAAACATGAATTTTGATGTTTGCTCACATGTGAGAAGTAACTCACTTGATCAGTTTGAGTGGACTTTAAGCGGCGATATCGGAGTTTAGGGTCCTAAAATATTTTTATCGGAGTTTGATCCTACATTTTAATTTGTCGGAGTTTGTCACACTTGATCGACCCTGCTGCTCCCATGGCCCATACACAAAGTATTGAAGCATTTTGGTCTCATGCAAAGAAGAAGATCAAGCGAATGCATGGCACATCTCGCAATCACTTCATCAGCTACCTACGGGAGTTTGAATGGAGATAGAGAAACGACACATTTGCTTCATTTGGCGGAAACACATTTGGGGAAAAAATTAAAGTGCAATATCCTGTGTAACTTTTCTTGAACTTGAAGAAATAAATATTTTTTTGGAAAACAAAATTATTATTTTTTATTCTTAAAAAATTTTATTTTTAAGTTTAAATAAATCTTGGGGGAAATAATAATTTTGGACCCTATTCCTAAACTCCGAGGTCGCCCTTTAAGCAAAGTGAAACATAAGGCTATCGGCCGAACGCTGAGACTCACATTGTGAGCATTTATACGGTGAAAATGACCTTCCCAGGTAACGCTGTGTGTTCCAGATGAAAAGAGTTATAATTGATGTCCCGGTGAAACAAGGAATAGAAGGGTTGGCCAGATAATAGATCTAGATCTGACTATACTTCATCAAGTGGCCAGGTTTTCACCAAATTTTTTAGTGAAAATAGGGGGAAGTGGATGGTAAAATAGAACTGTTTATACTCAATAAAACGCATATATCTGGTAGAACTAGATTCTAGGTATATTTTGACTATTTGGCATAAGAATTAACACTACCTAGCCGATCTAGACACATGGTCATACTCAATGAACTCAGTTAGCCTCGCAAACCCAAGCATTTGACACTTTGGTTCGGCACAAGAAATTACTTCATTTATATATATATAAATAATCTATGTCAGTACGAGTACAGCATCAGCAGAAACAACTCGTGGCTGTGTCAATTGTGTGACTTTCTTACCAACAAACAGACTGAGACTTACTTTTTGTAGTCATGGAATCCAAATCTGACGCAGCAACCACCTCAACAATGGTGTCCAGATAGCCTCCGGCTTCAAGTTGCCGTCCTCAGCCCAATCGTATTTGCATGTCACATAATGGACCCGTCAGATTTAGTAAAATCACCTGTGTGTAGTCGCAGATGACTGCTTTACCATACTAAGTAAAGACCAGCGCTGATCATGATTGACATGATATAGGCCTAGCCGGCCGTATCGTTTAGATCTAGACCTAGATTATACCTAGGATCTAGATACTGATAAGTTTCAAACTGTTTCGGTACAAAAGTGACAGCTTTAACCCAAGTAGAGCTTGCGGTGCTACAAGAAGTGACCTTCTTACAGTGAGGGTTACCCCAGCCATTTGTACAAAAGATGAGTGTGCAACTGGTGGAGCTAGGATTTGGAGTTAGTTTGAACAATGACTTCATGTTTACAGATGATAAAGACCTATACAACGTGTGTTTGCTATAAGTTGAAAGAATAAGGAATTCATTTTGAGATATTATAATTGCAACAAGAGAAGCTTAACTAAGGACTAAACATTAGCAGCGATAGCCGTGAAATCAACTGAAGCCTCTCACGAAGTGTGTTGAATGGGAAAGCGTCACTTTGACGAATAATAACAAGGCTATCGGGAAAGCCGCGAGTTTGAAATAAATTGTAATCTCATTAGCGGTTATTTAACTATGACCTCAAATGTCAAACTACATCATAAACCATGTGAGGAAAGCGGAAATTTTCATTCAAGACGCCTGGGTATCTGGCCCTAAATATAGGGCCTGTGCGCGCTTCCTTGCTTTTTCTTGGGTTAAAACGCAATTTTCCCAAAAACAGTAATTGACTGGACCCATCTAAACAATAGTACCGTGCATTGGACTACCCCCATTTCTCTTTTTTTGTGGGGGTGTGTGCAACCGGTGGGTTGGATCGGGGGTCGGGCTTCCTACCTTTGTACCTTTACGTACTGGTGGCAGGGGTGGGGGCCCTAAACTTTTTCTGCTGTTGAAATGCAATGTTGCAGTTACGCTCTGGGGTTTCACTCCTGCAAACTTGCCTCTAAAATGTATATTTTTGTTAATCCGACAAACTCGTCTAACATTTGCGTCGGGTGAACGGGGTAAACTGGATATTGATCTATATCATCTTACAAAATCTGCAATATCTCAGAAGCATACATTCTTATTCGGTCTGTAAGATTTATTTTAAAAACCCAGCTGTTTCAGGATATGATAAGCTGTTTGAAAGCACTTTGATTTTTATCTCAATTTTAAAAGTTGTCTACATGTGTGCTCCTTTCTCAGAGTAGTCAGAGGTACACACAAATATTTTTAATAAAGCAGTTCCTGGTTTTCAAAGTGCTTTATCACCAAGACATTACTATTTTCTAGAGTAGCTTGATAAAAATGTTCATGGTGTCCAGTACCCATTTTATCACAACAAAATTATTACAAATACAAGCCTTACTATTCATCTCCAGTGGTTCTTTCTTTTTGTCGCTCATACTACTTTCCATATATTTGTATTTTGCAGTTCAGCAGAATGCGTTACGTCGCCGCTTACCTTCTCGCTGCCCTTGGAGGCAATAACTCTCCATCCTCTGCCGACCTTCAAAAAATTTTGGCCAGCGTTGGCATTGAAGCAGAGTCTGAAAAGATCACCAAACTCATTGGTGAACTGAAAGGAAAGAACTTAGAGGAACTGATGGCTGAAGGTATGTTTTACCTCCATATAAGTGTTCAATTTTCTTCCCTTGGTTTGTTGGCGGAGGCGGGTTTCTATTTTATTATTTATGATTTCAAATTGATGGCTTTTATTTTAGTAGTTTTCATACATCTAGATTTCAATCAATGCAATCCCAATAATTTCAATCAGTTTGTAGCCATTGTCTATTAATCTTCAACACTGATCACCACAACATGTCAAGAGTCTTCAAATGTGAAGGAGGACATTAACAGGCAGATTCACAACCAATGGCTTTCTAACTGAAAAGAAAGAGTGTGATACAACTGCAACATGGACTGTTGGCGAGTGTTAGTGGTTGGTCACACTTCTTTCGGTTTCACTTTCATTTCCTGTTTCATCTGAATTCACCCCAAAATCACCACTGTTACTCCACAGCATTTAAAATCTTCAAAAACTGATAGCAATCATAAGTGATACTAGGTAATAGCATAAAGTTTTATATATGAATATATATATAAAGCAGCTGAGAGGGCCCTCAGCCTCTTAAATTGTCCATCAAGTTTCACCCACATGGATGTGATTGATGTGCATCGATCTTTTAGTTTAGGTGAAAATAACTCAAATAAAGATTATACGTTTTTGTCTAAAATCATAGGTGATAATCATCAGCGGGTTTTCACTTGGTAGTTTATGTTTGTTACTTATTATGCTATTCCAATGTGTTAGCTGAGGCTTGCATGCCAACTATACAGTAGTTCAGATCACCTGCTCCCCTACCTCGTTCATTTATTGATATCTCTGGCGGACGTAGAGATAAATTTGGCAGGTGTTGCTGGTAGATTCTATTTTTTCCTTCTTTCACTTATCTTTCATTTTGATGGTTTCCTCTTAATCCACCCTGAGATCACAACGGTGGACGGGATAAATTTCAATGAAACAAAGATATTAATGCGCGTGTAAAAAATAAACATTGCTACGTGACGTTTCACCTTGCCTTTTGGTTTTGTCTTTCTTCAGGCGCTGAAAAATTGGCATCCGTACCATCTGGAGCCCCTGTTGCCGCCGCCCCTGCTGCTGCTGCTGCTGGGGACAGCGCTGCCGCTGGTGAGTTCTGTCCCTTTCTCTTTTCCCTTGTATGCTATTGAAATTGAATGCTGTGTTGGTATCAATGATGCCAGTCCATTGCCCGTCTGGGTCTGTCGAGAAATCACATTGGTTTTTTATAGATGTGAGTGTTTTCTGTTACGGTGGATTCTACCTGAGGGGCACTTAAGTTGCAGACTGGTCACTGTCATTGGAACATCTTGGCCCAATCAAAGGCCTACAAATATCTCATATTTCCATTTATCACTTTTATCTCACTCACTGCATGGCATCTGGTAAATGTACTATTTAGTGTAAGATACATGATTGAAAACGCATTACCTTAAGGGGGAAATAGGAAATCTTCCGGATGATGTTATTAGCTTCTGCATGCAGTTTCATTTATTTTTGGGGGTGCAATGAACAAAATAGGAATTTTGCCCAAGTGTCTGGCACGGCAGACAACTTCAGTCTGTTGCCGGGACCTGAGATATTACGTTAATGGCAGTGAGTTAAAGGCTCTGGATCATAATTTCAACGATGTAACTTAATAACTTTGGAGTGGTTGCTAAATTTATCTCAAGAATTTAATTTTAATTTACCATATTTGTGCTTGTCTGTTTTCACTGATCACTCCCGTTAATTAAGCCACTGCTTTGAGTCAGCTTACCCGATGATGGTTTGCTAAGGATACAAATGCAGATGGGCTCAACAAGGATTCCTTACCTCAAAGCTTTGTTCAACCTATACTATAAATGTTCCTCTTCTGATCAATATGAAATTTTTAAAAATTACAAATACGCCAAAATGCACGATCCAAATGTTGCCCAAAAAAATTGCATTTTGACGGAGTCAAGGGCCACAACCTATAACATATAGACAAGTATTTACATTGCCATTCTTGTTTGAACATGAACTCTTTTGTTTTGTTATCGTTTGGGTTTTGTTTGTTGTTGGTTTGGGGGTAAGACCCAATCATAGATCTAACCTCTTCTCATAGATTGTTCATTCTTTTCTCACTCAAGACTGCAAGATGAGATGGTGGAGATATACAGTAACTAGGCATATTTTTATATTTGTTGGCACGCTTGTCATGTGGACTACGGTTTACATTGGTAAAAGTGACACAAGACCTTTCTCAGGCCATCGTCGGGAGGGAAAGGGCGGATAAGGGTGCCGAGATAGCCAAGACTAGGCATTGTGGTGTGGACATAGATCTAGGTGCCACACACACACACCTGCATGATATCATTTGTTACTGGGATGAAACAAGAAGACGTTATCACGTTTATTGTTAGCATGAATTGACTCTTTAAATGCAACAAATTGAAAGCAGACTTACAGAAACATGTTGCATTTGGTGAAGTTAAGTCAGTCATTGCATTTTGATAGGGTAATTAATTAGTTTTTGTAAAATTCACGTATATGGGGGGGGGGAGCGTGCAATTTGGTAGGGACTACTTTAGTAATAGAAGTGGTCAGATAAAACCAAGACTGACTGTTCAGGATCAAATGAATATTTTCTATCAGCCTCATGTTCGTGGTTAAAAGATTTCAAGATACATTTCTACAAGCACTTAAAGGAAGAACTCATTGCACAACCCAGACTTTCTGTGTTTGCGTTTGTTTGAAGAAAGGAAGATGTGTGAGTGATATTGCAACGCAGCTTTCAGACATGAATATGAGCTTGACCCTTCTTTTTCTTTTCTTCCCATTTGCAGAGAAAAAAGAGGAGAAGAAAGAAGAGTCTGAGGAATCTGATGACGACATGGGCTTTGGTCTCTTTGACTAATTGCACCAAGCTTCTTCTTTGTTAGTTAAATTTGAATTAAATGTTCAGTCACATGCCACACTGACCAAGTAAACCAAAAATAGTTTCGTTATTTCTTTTGTTCTGTCTCACCTTTGTGAATGATGATAGTGTGTGTGATGTTTGATAATGCAGTATTTGGGGTTAAATCCTGTTTTGTTGTAGGAGTAACAACAAAAGGAAAGTTCATTCATATTCGAGGCCATTTCGGCCCGTAGAGCTGAGTCAGAGTGTCGCGGTTTCTGTAGTATGAAGTGTAACAGGCGGTAATAATCACCTCCTTGACTTGACGTTAGTACTAGTATGACGTTGATTTTTACTCCTAAACTTATGCATGTGCCATTTATACCTTGGTCAAGTGGGGGAAATGTGTTGTGTCTTTTTCAAGGAACACAATGTCGGATCTAGCTTTGCAAGGACTTGAACCCGGGACTTCATGGTCCCAAATCTGGCAGCCTAGGGACTTGGTAGTCCAGAGGCAAGGTGTCAGCCTCTCAACCAAAGGTCGGTGGGTTTGAGTGCCGCCAACAGTTGAAATGTTTTCTCAACTTTTTTCCGGTAGTTAAGTGTTAAAAGTGGTAGATACACTTACCTTTCTTCATCTTGCTGTTTCTTCTGAGATCACTGCTTATGGAGGGAATGGAATATTCAAAGAAAGAAAGTGGTACAGTAGATGTAATTTGTAATAAGTATGACTGACAACTCAATACAAACCCATCTCGGTTCCACTAGTCCAAGATTACGTCGCATAGGTAAAGTGAGACTAGTGAGTGGTGATTTGTATGTGGGGATGAAACATGACATTGACACAGAGCACTTTTTTTGTTTGAGTTTGACTCCGTGATCTTACCCATCCAAACACTAATCGTTGTGATATTCATCATTGACAAGGTATGTGATCTGGATGCTCAAAGATACGTCACTTACGAATGGGCAAAGCACTTTGCTGAGGAGAACGGTACAGATTTGTCTTTGTTCCTCTCTCTCTGCGGGCAGTTGGTCGGCCCTGTTTAGTAGCTCCTATTTCTTTCATCGTGTTATTTTAATTCACCCTGAAACTAGTGAGAGAGATCACTGCAATGGTGGACCAAGCCGAACTAGATTCTTGTACCGATTTGCATCACTTCAATAAAAGAGGTGGCTTATGTTTCACTAATGAAGGGGTGGATGTCGTACATTTTTTTTCTCACAATAGAACATGTTTGGGTGGTTGTTTGCTTTAACTTTGTTAAAATAAATAGGGGCTTTATAGTTTAAAATGATTATGGGCAGGAGTGAGTATATATATTGTAATAGTAATATATAGCACAAAAAAACCCATCTTTATTAGCCATTTAAATTCCATGCACTTTGACGTCATACACCATGCCATTTCATGGGCAATGGCAATAGTTCTAACTCTAACCGACCATAATACTAATCTAATAGTAATAGAAGAAGCAATTACATATTTGTGTTGTTTGTCAAAAATTGCCATGAATAATTATCATCTACTTATCAGTTGTGTTGCTTTTACAATCAACACTACAGCCATGTTGTTGCCACAGTTTATGTTGTTGCTATATTTGCCGAAAGGCGAATTTCCGGTATGGGTTTCAAATGCGCTCGTTCGCCAACAGGCGAATTCCTAATATTACAGTAGTATCTAGTTCAACGCACACCAGATAAAAGCACGCTTCGGGTAAACGAACGGCTGTGAGCACTATGACAGTTTTTTTCTATATAATCAGTATACTGTTAACGCACGCTACATCATCCAAACGCACGCTTTGGAATCGGTAGAAATTACCTTTTTAAATAGACCAGATAGCCACTAATTACTTGCCAGAGGATGTCATTGTCACTTACATCACTCAGCAAGAATTCTCGCCGTTCTTTGTGTAAACGATAGGCTTAGACCCATGTGATACTACTGATACACACGCACACTGACCAGCTCTTAGTCTCACTTACGACTGGTGGACACAGACCTCCTAGCCTACGGGGCAGGGGTGGTAGCGGTCTTTTGCATATATTCCTTCGTCCTCGTGTTTCATTAGATGAGTCATTTTATATAGGCTAGGCGCCAGTGCACGCACACGCACACGCACAAATGTGAACTGTGATTAGTCTCCAAGATTTCACCATAGAAATACTTGAAATAGAATACACGTGGCTACACTGAACAGCTTTTGAAATTGAAAGCTATCGTGCTTGTTCCACAATATATTCACAAGATCTAAACTTGTAAAGATGTCTACTACTACTACTACTGCTACTCATAAAACATTGATCCTCCTGACTGCAAAAACGTAACCATTTATTATCCCATCCATTTACCATGTGAAATACATTGCATGTCGCAATGCAGTTAAATGTCAATATTTGCACTGTGTCGTGTTCCATTGTGCTGCTACATGTACTACTACTAGTACTAGATGACAGATCTATCTATGGTACTGTACTCTGTGTTTTTGTTTATGGTTCTATTGGGATTTCTCTGTTGAATAAAATAAAATAAATAACAAAAAAAAACCATCTAAATCTAATATCTAATTCAAACTCAATAACGGCATCTAGTATTAATACATTAAGTAATACCATCCACGCAGGTAGTCTGTGTGGTCAAGGGAAACAAGTCTTTTCCGAAGTAAAGGGAAGTAACTGGGTAATTGGTGATTTTTTACTACTTTTTATAAATGCCATGCGCGCTACCCGGGCCTCCCGAGCACCGTGGTTTAACCAGATACTACTGTATTAATGAGGACCATTTAAAAGGCTTAATTCTTTTATTTCCAGTGCCTGTAGTAAGTCAGAGTAGCTCCCCTTGTTTACGTTTTATTCGGCTAGGGTAAAAAAGTTTTGGGTGTTTTGAACTACGATTTTTCTTGGTTTGTTTACTTAGCGATGAAATCTGATGGTGCTGATACATATAGACATGGTATTGACTCTGGTGATGAGTTTAGCTCGATTTTTTGAAGCTGGATAGGCCTGAACTAGATCTAGATTTAGATTAAGCCGATCGTGATGTTAGTATTTGTTAGTGTTAGGGTAGACCCACACCAGCGTCGGGCCCGACGGTCAGACCGGACATATTTCCGTGGGGAAAAATGCAACCCGGCTCATTAGTAGTGTCAGCTAACAAAAAACGACGATCCACCCACACCGAAACCAGACTTTTTAGGAAGAACGTGTTCATTCCACGCCGTCCGTCGGGCGAAATGGGAGACAATTTTATAGGTTTTTCCTATACAAATTATTTCCTTTTCCGCCACGTCTATTAATAGCATTTTGCAATCTCAAGCGGTGGACTGGAGGATGCATTTCTCAGATCAGAACTTGGTTGGTTGACAATGGATGACGAAGCATTGATTCTTTGCGTACAACATCGATCGTCTATTTACAACAAGAAAGACCCGCTTCATCACAACAGAGGATATAGGTGGTGAAACTCACCAAGAGATTTCCGCTTTTGTCGTATGGGATGGACCCAAAATCGTTTTGATGAGCTATTGTGCCTTCGTATCCTTCTTCTTAGCCACAGTAACAATTTTCTTCTCCTGCTACACGCCATTTTCTACAAATACCTGTTGTCTGACCGTCGGGTTCCGCTGGCGGTAAGGGTGGCACAGCCGGCAAAAAACGTCGGTTCAGGTCTGCTGACCGTCGGGCCCGACGCCGGTGTGGTTCTAGCCTTAGTATTAGTCTCATGGTGACGAAGAGGGACAGAGAGAGGTCTGACCAAGAGTGGGTTTGGAGGATGCTAATACAAATTGCTAAACGATAAATAAATGTCATATCAATCGAATATTTAGCTATCCTGAAAATTTCATTACCTTAATGTGATGTCTTGAGAATGAGAGCTAGATTTTTTCTTCTAAAAGCACCATTTTTCATAGGAATTTTTAAAAGGCCTTAGCATTTGAGATGTATTGTAAGTAGGGACAAATAGGATAGCAACCAAGGGGTTAAATTATTCAGCAACCTCAAACTCATACTCATTTTGCACGAAAAACCTTATTTTCCCACTTTAGATTCAAATATTAATAATAATATGCTGTCATTCCTGTGTCACTGATGAAGTCCAAATGTATGTATGGTATGTGACCTATTTCAAAAGTGTTATACTAGTGCAATCCCCCGATAGCAACATGGATCCCTGTTCCCGTTTTTTTTTTGCTATATATCATTAGTAAAAAAAAACTTCGAATAGCAACGTGAAACTACTGAAACCTCCCAATAACGACATAAGTCTAGCCGTAAACACTACATTTGATATGAAAATTTGATCAATATTAACAAATTTGAGACGTATTCTTAGCAATGAAAACACTTCTTTTTCGGCAAATGACAACGTGTGAGATTATTTCTCCATCTCTGAGGGTACCAAGGCCGTGACAACCAGCTAGTAAACCCATCTGCTGGCTCTACCAACCCCACCCCCAACACACCGGCCCTTTTCAGGGCCCCACCACATCTTCCCAATTGACTAGCCTCACTCGTAACGCCCCTTTCGCCGCCATTTTGAAATTCTGAATAACGACATGATTGTTCGGTCCCGAAAGCGATGTCGTTATCGGGGGATTGCACTGTATTTATATTTGAATGGGGTATCATCAAAGGTATCTTCTTAACTTAGTACACAGGTGTTAGTACTTACTATACTGTCTGATTCGTACAAAGGTGAAAAGCTGACAGTAGATGACAATGGTAGTACTTAGTAGTAGTAGTATAGCGAGGTTTGAGTGTAAATATTAATACTTTCTTTATGGCCTTTTTTTACGGCACTTACATGTATTCATAAATATTATTGGCTAATTTTATCATGAGAAAAGTATGGATGCCCAGCTACACTTTTCCCTCTGATCTTAAATCTTATAATATAATGATACTGATACTACTACTGTGCTGTCTTGAAGTTGAAATGGCATTAGAATTAAATTTCAAATTAGATGTTACAACTCATGTCCATGGAGAAGACGTACAAATACAATTTGTTGTTTACTTCCCTTGCCAGGAATGACGATCAATTTTTCAAACGTCACAATATATTAATTCTTAGTAAACATTTTGGTCCAAAACTCGCCAATCCAGGTAGCGCTCCCTCCCCCTTAAAAGGATTGCGAATCCAAGATCTGTCGCACTCTACAACAGTTGGAAAGGAAATTTGACGAGACAAACACACAATTTGACAGAATAGTGAGCAAACTTTCGCAAAAACGACAAATTATTATGACAAGAGTTGGTGCATTTTAACAAATGTGAATAAGAAAAGAAGTCAAAATGAAAATGCATAATATTTAATCAAATAACATTTAATTTGTCCAACAATATTTGTGACAGTTGGTATTTTCTATAGTCCTACTTAAAAGAACACAGTAAAGATGTAAGGTGACACAAATAAATGCGCAGATCTGTAAAAACTTGTAGTCAGCGATGACCATGAAATAATAATGCCTATCCAGTCTGTAAAAAAAAACAAAACTGGTGATGAAAGTCCCAAGATAAGGTAGGAAGGAAGTTCAACGTCCTCTTCAAAACTGCATATTTCGTCACATGTTAGCTGACTGGCAGTTAATGGCGTAATAGGACTAAAGGTAATAGAGAAACCTTGAAGCAACCATGTTTATTGTTAATGTATTTCTAAAGCCCAGTGTTCAAAGCAAGGGCCTCCCTTCAGGTAGGTCCGCTAGACTTGAGGTGTGATTTTAATAACGACATGGGTTGTTGCTGGTGGAGGAATGGTGACGACGAAATTAAAGGCATTGACGATATTTTTGCTGTTGCCACTGCTATGGACGTTGAGCTGTCGGGGTTCACTGTCGTTGATGAAGTCAACTGATCCGGCGCATAATCCACTATGCTGAAGACGTACTGGAGACAACCTAGCTTGATGTAACTGCCGTGATGAAGGAGAGATGTTCCTTCCCAACCAACACCGCCGCCAACTGATAGGTCAGGCCACCAGCCTTACAGTTGCACTGTTTGGACACCTGAAGACAAAACAAGAAGACATCTTTTGTTAAGAGGGATTGTTAACGTGCACAGAGTGTTGTGAAAATACCATGTTTAAAGCACTAATGAAAGAATTCCCCTACGTAGCATAAAATACATAAGAACAGTGGAACATTTAAACAGACACTAGGGACTGGATGCATTTTCGAAAAGGAGAAAAAGAAAGACAAAAAGTCTTTAGCCTTCCTCAAACTGCATTAGCTATGGCCAAGGCCCATCTGAAAAGAGAATCTCAGGTAAAGAAACAGTCTGCTATTGAGAAAAACGTTTTGCTTCATCGAAATTTAACCCTGTTACCATTGCGGTGATCTCAGGGTAATTTACAAGCAACAACCTGTAGTAATACTCACCCTGACAGTTCTTCCACACATTCTCGCCTTCGCTTCTTTCTCATCCTCATCCTCGTGTTTCACTTCAACTGATGACTTGCGTTTTGTTTTCCTCTGAACGCCACCACTTCCTTTGCCGATGATCTCACGCACGGCCTTGACCACAGAACTGGTTGCCGGCGTTGTAGAGGGCTTGTCAGAGAAGTCACACGAATAAAGAACATTATCCACTGTTGTGCCATGCTCGCTGTAGTTCAAGAGTTCAAAGTGCCTTGTCATCTGTAACAAAGACAACAAGTATAAAGTCAAAAAGTGGAGAGAAAACACAAATCCAACCAACAACAAAAAAACTCCCCACAAAAACTTTTAGACCAGGAAGCGAAAACGAAAGAAATCCCATTACAACCAACACAAAAACCATTTCTCGCTACGTTAACAGGTAAACCTCTTCCAAACTTTATCACAACTTGGGACACTTTTTTATGCCATTTTCATTAAGCTTAAAAAATCTGGCCTGGATGCAATGTTCAGTCTTTTGTTTCATTAATATTTACACTGCCAACCATATGCAGTGATCTCAGGGTGAATTTAACTTATTTAAGAGAAAACAGCTAGATGAAAGATAAGTGAATCTACAAGTAGCTCCTGCCAACCGTAGTTAAAGTCTTGATTCACCACACTGAACATCTATCATCGAGTATTTACACCCTCAAAAGAAAAATGTCTTGCGAGTTGCCAGAATTGGGAGGGAGGGAGAGAAAAAGAAAGACGGAGAGAAAAAGAAAGAGAGAGAGAGGTCAAGAAGGAAGGTAGGACAAGTACCGTACAATCACTATGAAAAGCTTGTCCAAACCGCACCGTTTTTCCATTCACCATGTATGTCACAGGTTTCGCTAATTTTCGGTCCTATTCACATTGCCCCCCCCTCTCCTATAAAACATAGTAGCGTAATATGGCTTACACAATTGGACAGATCTATTCAAGCCCTTTCCAACCATGTGTGTTGTGATAGGGAATTCGTAGTTATACAATGTGCTCTCACATTTTAGTAAACGAGGGTGCTCGGACGTGAAAGCCAGTGGAAAAACTAGCTCACGAGCCATCCCTCTTTCTTCATGTTACCGGCTTTGAATGGTCAAATCAGATTGTGCTAAATATAGGCTTTACAATGATACCTCATAGTCCAGCCGATGTCAAAGTTAAGAGCTCGTCCAAGGCAATTAAAGTTTGTAAATGCTCCGTAGAGCCACTTACGTAAGGAACTCATTGAAAACCGAACCCACCAAAAGAAAGATCATTCAATTTTGGGTTGTCGATTCAGTGCGTAGAGACAAATTATGCCATTTTTGCATTTTTTACACCAATAAAAAACTGTCTTGTAGTTTTCAGAGTCGTGAAAAAAATGGGTTTGTGCTATGTATTCATGACTTCAAGTTTAACTCAATCCCACCTACAGCACCCATAGTCGCCCGTTCAGGGAGCCGTGCGCCTACCTAGATCGCCCGTAGTCGCCCGGTGACGTAGCACTTTCGCTTTCGTTATTTCAAACCTTTATAAATACCGGAAATCTCGTTCAATTATAATTTCACGAGACTTCCGTTGTAGGTGCCATATCCGGGTATTTTTAGGGCTTTTCCTTTCGTTTACGTTGCTTCATTGCGAAGCTATCCTCGCTGAAATTACACGCAATTTTTTCTACCAAAATCGACCTCACGCTTACAATGGACGACCTGTTGAATTTGTTCCGTAATGTAACGGATGACTGAGACCTACACGGTCACGATTATAATCCTTTAACTTTGAATTTAGATGAGGAAGATGAAGATAATGTAGATCTACCGGACATTGATGCCGATCTCGTAGTTGAGAACGACGAAGATGATGAGGAGGACGAGGGGAGTGGTGAAGGAGAAGTAGAATCTAGATCTACATCATAATCTTGAATGGACGACGTTGGATGATCTAAACAACGCAGAAAGGCCTAGGGTTATTCACTTTGATGAGATGGGGGATATTAGATTATATTTATTCATTCTTGGATTTATTGACTGTGGCCTGGACTGTTTGAACTTAGTACTATTATTATATATATAAATTAATGATTCCTTTCTCTGGATTGTGTTCTTGTGGTCTTTCTTGATTTTTTTCGCTTTTTGTTCAGTTTGAAATTTTTTTTAGCAAGTAATTCTTTTTTTCAACTCTTATTTTTATATGGAAATAAAACTTTAGTCTTCTAGGAATTTTTTGCAGTTTATTTCATATTTTTATCATGTCTGGGTGCCTGTCTGTAGTGATTTTTAAAAAAGTTTGTCAAAATTGTGGAAGAGTTATTTCCCTTGTGTTAGGTACAGGGGGTAGATTCAGGAGTGGGGCTTAGGTGGGATTGAGTTAAGAAGTATGAGTTTTGTGAGTAATCGTTTTTACGAAAAATTAAAAAATTTGTAGTTTCGTTTAATATGGTGCTACAGAAATGATTTTATAAAGTTCTTTCCAGTAATAGCAATTGTTTTCCCATTGCTTACACTTACACTTGAGGTTTCAGTTTGGACTACCTACTATGAGCAAAAGTAAACAAAACAAAGGTTACCTCATCATAGAATATCGTAGCATGATGGCCAGAAATAAAGCTGCAGTGGCCATAATCATTAAGGTTCACATCCATGCCAGCCCCTGAGGAAACAAAATGTCGTAAAGAATGAAAACAGCAAGCTCTGTTCATTCATGCGAAACTAATAAGAGTTGTCCACACCACTAACAGTAATTTAGCCACCAAATGACCAATTTGTACATGACCAAAAAAATTCTGCACCCTCTTTTTTTAACTGGATATTCAACTATGGAGTATTGAACAAACAAGAGTAGATCTAATTGTGATGGATGCATTACTTTCTGAGATCATTTCTCCAAATATGAATGAGAATCATGACTACATGCCATTCGAAACCAATAAAGGGGCAGCTGTAATTGCAACAAGGACGAAAACGACAACCCACTTTAAATATCACAATAATTGAAGGCGTCATTTCAATACTGTGCTTAAGTCACAATTATGTCATTTAGAGAAAAAATGCCCAAAACCACGGACTTTGGCGCTGTTGGCTTTGGGAATTCAAAGTTTCAAACTCAAACGGCTCTAAACGTGATATATTTTCATATCATTCTCACACTTTTCAGGAAGCATGATTTCCTTCTATTCTCTAGGATTATCTCCCTGTCTTGTTTTTTCAAAAATGGGCACACTGGTTCTGTTTGTTGATTTATCAAAACAGAAAAAAAAAAAACCAAGGTGACAAAATTGCGAAAACCTGACTTTAGCCTACAGCTTTAAGTGCGAGAGCATTACGGCCAACTGACCTGTTCCTAGCGTGAGTGTTCTGTATGACATGGCGATTGCCTCCCCTTTTCCTGACAAAGGACACAGCATGGCGCGAGCTCGACTTCAGTAGAGCCTGAAGAAGAAATCAAACTGTAAATTTTTTTTGTTTCAATGACAACTTTAAGTAAGAAAATTGGATTTTTTTTAAAAACAAAATGGCAATTACTGTACTCACTATACGGCAAATGATCAATGAACATATCTCATGCAGTTGGCATAGCACATTCTGCCCTTTGCAGCTCTATGCGGTGGGTGTACATGAAGAACTAAATTCATATTTCTCTCTCTGCTGGTAGACAATTAAAGTCAGAAAGCACCACACCACCAAGGATTGGCGATCCTTCAAAATCACAGATCTTGTCATTCAAATTCAAGGTAAGGGAAGTTTTTGAAACGATAAACAGAAGTAGTAGGAGGAAACAAGAATGAATATAATGTTAATAATATTACGTGTTAATAAATGGTGGCGTCAGTGGCCAAGTGGTTAGGGTGCCAGACTTGAGATCATCAAAGCTAGGCCCGCGACTTAGAAAAACACTCATCTCCCCCATGTGACCCAGGAGAAATGGGTTCAAATGCAAGCCCGGGAGTGAAAACCTGTGGCATACTAGCGTCCTGTCCAGTGTTCCGCTTCATGCTATGGCCGCAATAGCCTTGAAGGAACTTTTGTTACAAAATCTAACTACAAAAAAGTTCTGATACGAAAAACAAACAAACAAAATGTCACTTAATGCCAATTATTTTCTCCACACGCGTCAACCCGTACTAGTACTAGTAGTGGGACAAGATAAGACTGACATCAGTGCCAGTGAACAAACTGACTCCTTACCTTGCTGTGACAAATAGCCATTGACCAGCCCTTTCTTGCAAGAATGTGGTGGCTGTACTTGCGTGGCATTGGTATGAGAGGACAAACCTGCCGACCCTGTTGGTGATGACTGCAGAAGCTGCTGCAGTCGCTGCCAGGCCAAAATCTGAGTTAGCTTCTCGTCTACTTTTGTCAGTTCAAAGTCTGGGGATGATTTATGCAAAGAGAGCAAGACATCACGCAAGAGTCACAAGATAAATCAATTAACCCCCTAAGCTTTGATTCACAGGTTGAACTGAATAATTTATGGCATGAGTACCCAAAATAGATGGGCGGTTTAAAATATTCATTACTTTTTAAAATTTATTATCATTTTCTCTTTAACACAGTGTTCATAAGAGATCAAACCTAACCCTTACGTTGCCACCCACTTTGGCTGAAAGCCTTAGAAGTGACTCACATCAGGAGAAAATATTCCCAGTGCCAGGCACCACCATCAACAGTGCCACGTCCTATCTTTACTTGTGCTCCACCACCCCCAAAGAACCTCATCCACTTCGTTGTCAATTAGCTCTTCAACAGCTCTATCATATTCAATTAGACTATCTTCAACAGCATGAATCAGATTCATGACGGTGCATAATCTGTTCATCATTAAAATCCACGATTTCTTTGGTGTAAACTAGATCAAATCTGGCTCAAATTTTGAACGAAAAAAATTCACACAGTAGCAGCAGTCTATTACGATGGACAGGAAACTACTCTACATAACAATTTACTTCCCTTTTTTATTTATATTCAGCATTTTTAGCGGAATCAGTCAAGTTTCAACTACTGTTGATGTCGGAAATATGAATGTCAACCGTAGGTTTCGACTACAGTCAAATACGGCAACGAAAGGGTTAATATTGTCACCAAAAACAAAATTGGTATGTGTCATTATCTGAGTCTGAGTGAACAGGTGATGAGTGAACAGGTGTAATTGAAAAGCTCAAAATCTTTTTGGGGCCGAGACACTATTCACACAATACACCATTTCCATCCACAAAACAGATGTCAGATAATGAAAACAAGGCATAAAGTTAATTTCACTTTGCAGTCTTTTCATTACCTGAACAGTAAATAAACCAAACTGGCTAAGAGTCAAATTTGTTCAACTGTATGGTACTTCTCAAAACAAGCGTTGGGTCAAAGTGGAATTTCACAGTGACGGCACCAAGAAGAAGTCATTGTACCCCAGTGACTCTTTTGCTTGTGAAGGTTTTGAGCTTTGTCACAGATCTTCCAATGCATTAGAAGTAGATGGGATGCTGGTACCAGTACTCAATTTAGACGCAGAGGGAAAAGACCGAGACAAGCCAGGAGTTTGTACGTTTCATCATCATCACTATCGTCAACTGGTGAAGGAATATCATCATGACCATTCTTGACTGAATTACGATTGGAAAACAATGAATACGTAAACTGTCGAAGGCTTGCACTGCGAGCAGTAAAGAATTCATAAAAAATCAACCGTCCACGCTGGAGAGCTTGTTCCGGCACGAAACAGAAGTAGAATAATATGCCTTACATATGCTCCAGACCACAAACACTATGCACAATCTTTCTATAGTTGTGGCCCAGCATTCTTACAATCCCACATGTGCGACAATTGTACTGTGGCGTGTAAGTGCAATGTGATCGCACCTATGCGACAACAGTAGTCTACGAGTTTTCAAGCTTAATATATGTTGCACGAGCATTAAATGAAATGACTCTTATTTTGAAGTGATCAGGTATGACTCTCTACAATCCCTGTCAATACCACCATACCTGAGTTGCCTTCCATCCATTGCTGTAGCATGGTGTTCAGATTAGCCAGGGATGGGAGAGGTGCCATGGTGTTTAGGTTGTTGACACCCTTGCTGTGAGACATCACTGACAGGTTATTTGGGGGCTTGCCTAACATTGAAGCACAAACAAAAAGTAATTAATCAAAAGACAAGATATGTAATCTGAAATATCACTAGTGGAAGAAGCATAAAAACCCAAAGGATAAAGAGAGGAATGGATTTAAAAATGATTAACATAAAAACCCAAAGGACAAAGAGAGCCACGGTGGAGTTGGTTTAAAAATGATAATATACATTAATAAAAGACAATTCCACCAAAGACGACAGAATAGGCTTAATGTATTTTCTGCCTTCTCTGAGCGTGAAGTTGTCACTTATCACTTTATGGAAATACGTCATCCAGAACTGTTAACCACGTGAACAGAAAAAGTGGGAGACTGCTTGCCAAAGAGAGGAATCTTGGGGGGGGGTGGGGGTGTACAGTTTGCAAAATGCTAAAAATTGTCTGAACCTCAAAAGAAAATAGCAACATAATGAAGCAAAACATTTATTTTTATCACCACACAGAGTTTCTGTGTCATCCATATCGTGACTTACGCTTTAGCAAAACGATCACCTGGACCAAGATACACAATTATTTTGATTTACCAACCAAACTCGTGCTGTGCTAAAAAAGCGCGCAATCTTGAAAAAAAGAAAGAGATGATGTACAATCTTGATAACAACAAAAAAGAAGTGAAATCTTTAAACAAGAAGAAGAAAGCATAAAAATCCGTTAATTCTAGCAGTAGCTGGCAGCATTGGTAATAATTATTTTAACAATGACTTTTAGCATCTTAACAGTAATTCTCGAGTCAAGACATCAGGATTAGTGGAAAGAAGCCAATGCAAAAAAGATAAAGTTGGGCTGAGTAGGTCTATTTCCCCTACAATGAAAACCGAGTTGAACATCCCGTCCAGTTTTGCTTTGATGAACAAAAAATCCAATGCTTTCTCATTGAGACAAATTTTAATTATTTTCTTTTTACTGCAACAACCATTAACATTCATAGAAATAACAACAATAATGATGTGGGAATAATTATATTAAACAGCAATTGGTCTCAATATCAAATCGATGGGCTGTTTTATTTAATTGAAATCTACCTCATCCACCATTGTGGTGATCTCAGGGTGAATTTAGAGGAAACAGCAAGATGAAACATAAGACAAAGAAGGAAGGAAAGAAGTAGGACCTACCGGTAGTACCCGTACAGTGATTGGACGACAACAGTAACAAATTCTGAAGTGACAAGTCAGTCACCTTTTGTGTCAAACAGACATTGAGAAACTGCACACCAGAGACATCATTTGGACGGAGGTAAACGGCGTAATGTTTACACAAGTTCATAGAAGACACAGAGCCCTCAGTGATCTGATTTCAGAGTCGTTAACTGGGAAAAGAGTATTCAGTCATACAGTAACAATTGCACAAAATGACAAATTAAGTTGCAAGTAGGCCTACTGATACACACCAGCAGAAACAGTGTAGACTTTAGGACTAGGGGCAACAGTTACTGAGGTAGTTGACTTCACGGATGGCTGAACAATGAGACGGGAAGAACTGTTACCATTGTTGATGATGGAGGTTTTGCCTGCTGGCAGGATGACCTGTGAAAAAACACATTAAAAAATTGGCACAGCTGAGGAAAATGCCATTTTGTTTCTTTAACATTTACCTTATCCACCAAGCTTAAGGGAAATTAAAAGGATTAGATTTGATTTGATTTTTACCCAAATCGACAGCTACTGCTATGGTGATCTCTGGGGTTTTGGTAGGATAATTAAATTTTGCCCGGACTGCCCTGTAAACAGCCAAGAGGTCATTAATGTGTTGTGATCTGCACATGGGACTTCCTTTTTTATTCTCCATCTCCGATGGGACTAGGTGTTTTTCTACCTACACGGACCAGGGGGTGGATCTTACTCGAAAAAACTCAAGAAAATGTTTCAACCGTTGGCGGGGATCAAAGGCTGGCACCTTGCCTTTGGACTACTGAGTCCCCATTAAAAGGATAGAGAAGAGTGGAGGAACAAAGAATGAAAAGAAAGAGAGCAATATTAAAAAGTATTCATTGTATACAACGGGACTCAAAGTCAAAGCCAACGTGCTATTCACACATGTGATACACATTATTTGCTTGAAATGATATCCTACAGCTTACTATTCGCTAGGGATTATAAATATATACAGCTTACTTTGCTGGCTTGAAAATAATACATCTAACTACTGTCTTGATTGAAGCCTATGCAAATTACATTGGTTACTGGCTTAAAAAGTAATAGAACTTTTAAATTATTGACTTAAAAATCATGCAACTTACTGGCTTGACAATCCATTTCACTCAAAAAACTCATTTATTCCTTATCAACAGTGAAAACTATGACTGCACATATGTAGCACAACAATTTCATAAAATCATACTAATATGCTCGTAAATTTCTTCAAAATGTGAAATACATGAATAAAAATAAGCATCCCAAATTTAATTATTTTCAAAAAGAAAACATTCTTGAGCTGGGAATAGATTCTTTCTGACTGAACTATAAGTGGCAATAATATACTTTTAAATCTTCTTTACAGATTTAGATTTAAGATGATGTAAATAAAGCAATGTGAGAAACTAAATTCCACCCACTACTTTATAAATAATTGAATTGCCAAGTTGCAACTCAAGTTTTATATAAAAAAGTAAAAATTACACGGTTGTGAAAAGGTTAAATATATCCCATGTTTTTAAAATGATGAATTAAAGGGAGCAAGTAGATCATGAGTTGTATTTTTCTCATTTTAACCTTTAAAGATAGGCAATGAGTGCGTCAGACTCAATTGATTAAATTTCAAGATAGGACAAATAGTACATACTGAGAGGAAGGGAGGGAGGGAGGGAGGGAGAGAGAGAGAGAGACAAGACACAGAGAGAGAGAGAGAGAGCAACAGACTATATAAAATGCAACCAGCCATTCAAACATACTTTCGTAAACATTTAAGTTTCATCATTTTGATCACAATATTGAAAACAGCGGCAGTGAAGGATTTGGGCCAAACAAGTTGACAAAATTCACTGACCTTGGCAGTTTGTGAAGACATTCCGGGAACAACTTTGGAAACAAGAGTGCTTGCATTGTTATTCTTGCTGAGAGTACTGACTAAAATATTTTTATTGCTGGTGCCAAGATTGGTTTGATCCGCATCCGGCCAGGCAGGATTTGTCGACGTCAAGGATGGCGAAGGTACGGAATCAACACTGTTACTCCTAGTCCTTAAAACATTTTTGGGAACAATCCGAATTATCCGTTGAATGCTGCCCTTCCACACAATTGACATCACCGTTTATCGTCGATGAAATAGACATGCCAGGATGTCTGACAGTCAAACTGTTTGAAAGTAACGAGACCGCTCCCCTGGTGGTCACTTCGAACGGTCCATTTGGCAGGAGCTGCCGATTTCTAGGCATGGGGACGGTAGCTCTTGGACGCTCATCCCGTTGAGCAAAAGAGTTGAAGTTTGTTTGGTATCACAGACTGGAGAATCACTCGCCACCACTGAGGGAGTTATGGCTGGTACATGTGAGGGTGGAGGAAAGGGCAGCTGTTTTTGTAGCGATCGCAGGTGTTTGCGAGTTGATGGTTAACGATGAGATTGCGGTTGATGACGGTAAGGATGGATTTGACGAGAAACTTTGAGGTCTCTCTGAACAACAGGAGCCACGGAGGCAGTTGGTTTGGTACAAATGATTTCCGATGGTTTTGTTCCACCAGATTTTTTAAACTGTTTTTGCATTAAGTACTTTGTGATGCTTGCTTGCATGGCAACCACACTGGTTAACCACTGAAATAGAGAAAACACAGGAAGATGGGATTTTACTAGCAGACTTAGTAGTCAGAATCTCTACATCCATGCTATAGATTGTACAGATAAGATGTCAACAAGGAAAGATGCAATGTCCTCAAAAATCTACTTCTACATTTTTTTTAAAACTCATTGTCTCAACAGCTTTCAAGAAGTCAAAGAAAGTATGCATGATATTCATTCACCACAAAAGTTATTTTTAAAACATTCGTATCTACTTGAAGCTTGTTTATTTGTTTCATTAAAATTTACCCCGTCCACCATTGCGGTGATCTCAGGATGAAGTAAGAGCAAGATGAAAGAAAAGGAAAGGAAAGAAATAGGACCTACCAGCAGCACCCGCTTTACTTCTTTAAACTGACAATTAAAATGATAATAAAAATAAATCTTGAAGCAAGGGAAATTTCACTCATTTCTTCTTCAAAACAGTATCACAAAAAATTACATCTTTGACATTTATATTCCAGTAAAAAAAAGGAAAGAAATTAATAAAAATGTGACAAAATTCTAACATTTCCATCTCTGCCAAATTCCAGATGCAGATAAAAATGTAAAAACCCAATAAAAAAAATATAACATGCATGTAAATTGTAATAATTTTAAGTTGATAAAAAAGGCTTGCAAAACTGTTGCACACCTCAAGCCCTGAAACAAGAACAAAGTTGACCACTGGACACCAAATAGTCAGGAAATCAATTCGCTTACAAAGTACATAACATAACTGCCAACCTTCTCAAATTAAAAAAAACACACTCTGACGGTGCAAGCTAATCCTAACCTGCATGTCGGCCTGTAAAACTCTGAAAAATATTGATGATTGAACTTCAATTAACTCCCTTTAAGGTAAATAACAAAAAAATATGACGATCGCTGGCCTTTCTGGTGAAGTGCAACGGTAGTTTTGCGAACTCAGAATAGGGTTATTTAAGGGAAAAACACAGTTAGCCCTCATACACATACTTTTAAAGGTAAATACAGATTTCCCAACTCAATGTAAACACAGATTTACCAACTCAATAAAAACAAGAAAACAAACAAAAACACCTGTACTAAATACATTTTGTACGTGCTGGTTGGTAGCTACGACATAAGAACTTGTGATAAAAACATATTGTCTTTTACCTCTTCTTGTTCCTCTAAGGAAGGGCCATCGGCATTGCCCCTGCCAGGGAACTCCACTGAACGATGGAGTGGTTTTAATGGATCAGGTAGAAGGAATGGTGGATTTTCATACAATTGCTTAATGGAGGATGGAACCTGTAATTGAAAAATTTGTAGTCAAACTATGTTTCTCCTTTTACAAAAATGAATGAAACAAATAAAACTCCTGCCAATGCATGATTCCAAAGCCATGGCTGTAGGCTTGTTGCAATTGCTAGACGTTTATAAAGGTGTGTCCAACACTATGGCAATGACTCCACTGAGTTTATATAAATATACAGTAATTACTGAACAAATTAGTCATTCACTGATAGAGCTGAGCAAAACATTCATGACAGTGCCAAATCAAACTGGCAAGCATTGAAATTTTAAAAGCTGTTTTTTACCTTGGTGAAATTGTTCAGGCTTTAGTTAGCCTCATTAGGCAGTGACAGTTCAAAAACATTGGTTTGACTGGCAGTAAATATAATCCAAAATTTATGTAAATTTAATTAGCTTCTCCCAAAACTTGATGGGAAAACGTTACAGAGCCGTAACTCAAAAATGCCACAGCTGAGTCTGAAAAGACCAAGCTATCTGTCTCTCTACTGGGTTGATAAAAACAACAAACAAACACACCCAACTATCATGCCAGGACTGGGAATTGAAGTTGGATCGCCTGGAAGGCAGTCGAACACGTAATCATCAGAACGCTAAACAATGTGAAAAGCCTACATATTTATAGTTAAATTTAAGAAGAGTGCCCTATTGACACTAGACTTTCACTTAACTTTTTCAAAATTCATTTTTCTTTTCTTTTTTTACAGCTTTACTAAAATAATATTATGTCATGTAAATGACACACACATCCAAACAACTAAAACAGAATATGGGGAAGGAGTCAAGGTTGGGAAAGAAGGACAAAAGATAGGAGAAAGCAAGACATGTGGGGAGAGGAGATTGAAGGCTTTAAAAATCCTCACATTGGTTGTAGGACGAGATGGTAGCTTCCGTTTATATCGGAACGTGGGGTTTTTGCGGTGGACTCTGTTGAGAAAATCGATTTTCACAGTGTTGCTGTCAACCAACCCAGTGTACTTGTCCCACAACCTGAGACGCTCCGTGAGACTTTGACTTTAAGGAGATGGGAATCCTGAAGATAAAAGAAAAGCAGAACAAGTTAGAGAGGTCTTAATTACACACGATTGGACAGCTATTTAAAATACAAAAACAGGCGGATATCATGGAAAACACGCATTGAAATCTCACAGGTAACAAAGTACACAATCCAAATGTTTAAATCTAGTTCTTCCAAGCTTAACGGAAACCAAAGATTCATTTTCCCACATCAAAACGTACGAGGAAATGTTCCACATGATTAGGACACATCCACCGTCCTGTAGGAAGGAGGTCAGAGGTGGATTCAAGCAGTCCAGATGAAACAATAAAGGGCAATAATCACACTGTATAAGGGGAGCAACTCTGCAGCTTCTGCAAAAGCACACAAAAACCAAAAGAATTAATCATAAAAGCCATTGTATTCATCACATCTATAGTTACATCATACCTTCTGGCATCGACTAGAGTGTTAGGAAACTTTATAATATCATTTAATTATTTGAATGTTTCTTACTTGCTACAAGAAAAACATGTCTTGGCCGGCAAAGGAACCAGTCCATTGTCCAACTCATGAGCTTGCTTTTTGGGAAGGTATCTGAAGGCTCGGCCATAGGTGCGTTTTACTACTCCCTGAAAATACCAAAAATAAATAAATTATATAAAATAAAATAAATTAATAAAAAGGGAATCAGAATACCTTTCAATTGCGTAACTCAACGACAAAGTGTATATTTTTTATAATGAGCCCTTGCCCAAACAACAATTTATCCTTCGTCACAAGCATTTGCTAAAATATAAAACCACAATTTTAAATTCACCGGCTGTACCATTATGGCGGCTGCCAATGGCCGGCGCCTGAATCCTACAATGTTCTCTCATATGAATCGATTCACTGCCACAATTACATAGCTACTGATTCAGGCATTCTTGACAGTGATCACTGTCCTACTTTTCCCCAGTACCTGTTTATCACGCCCTTCTAAAACTGCAGCGAGGGATTGTAATGTTAGTGATAAAATGAGCACAAGCAGTGTAGACAAAGGACTAGGATATAATAAAAAATGAGGTAAATTACAAAAAATGTGACATTTAAAATAAGCTCCTCACAAATTGTGCGTTATCTTACTTTCTGAAGCAGGATGACCAGAAAAGAGGGGAGAAAATACGGCAATGCCTTGAGGTACTGACACAAGCCATGTTTTACAAGTCATTCTGTCTATATTGTCTCTCTTGCTTTCTTTAAGTTTTACCGGATTTGTGAATTGTCAACATGTCTTTACTTTAAACAATTTTAACAAATGTCACAATGAAGAACTCTTAATAGCTCAGCAGAAATCTTGACGTCATACAAATGTAAATGTCAGACGCAACTTACAAAACATCACAGCTATAGAGTTTTTATTGTGTCACTCAGCCCAAAATTCACTTTGCCAATCAGAACATGCACATCCTAAAGTCAGTTGTGGGCAAAGTACAACGATATTCCTTTTAGAGGCGCCCAACCATATTCCACAACTTAAAATCCAAGGACATTAGCCTGCTCCAAAATTGTTTTTCTCTTTCTTTGACTTTCAACGTTAACAACTACCTTCAATGGCAAATGTTCCACAAAAATCATAAACAAATCTCTTTACAGCAGAACAGACAAAGTACCAATTGCCATCCCTATATATATACAATTATGCGTTGATCGATCTTTGTTCACCAAAGGCTCCGTTGATAGGCCACTAAGAGTAACCATGTTTTGCATGTAGTTTTTAAATTATCCCGAGATTGAGAAAATGTTCTGCCAAATGTGACTTGAATTAATGTGAACTTTATTGTTTCCCCATCTTTGTGAGTATCATTTTCAGTCAGCTAGCCCTGCCATTTTAAACAGCTTAATTAAAAAGTTGGAATAGATGGCTGACCGTTCACGCTTACCGCGTAATCTCAGTATTGAATATTAATCCGATCAAATAATCGTACTTGGTATCGCACACTGGGGTGTAACATGCTTGTCGTTACATTAGATACAAGATGGAGGAGGCTTTGGACACATTCTCAGACAAGATCACAACACACCAAACTAACAAAGTAATGATCAAATATTTTCATCAAAAAGTGACGAAACGTAAAGCTTTAGAGGTGCATGTCCCTTTAAATTCACTTGAAATTATTGCACCAGAATCAAGAACAAACTCTGGGGGAAATTATGATTTAATGGTGTGGGGGCTTTGTCTATTTCATAGAAATTTACTGCATCCACCACGTGCGGTCATCTCAGGAAACAAAGATGAAATAAGAAAAAATAAAAGAAGCTGCACCATCCACGTAAGTGTGTGTGTGTGTGTGTGCCCCCCCCCCCCCCCCCCCCCCCCCCAAAAAAGTTTGCTCTTGACTCTTTGACTTTGTGGCACTGGAGTTTGCCAATCATGACATTAAATTTTGTAAGCACTTTTTTTTGTAACTCTTTCATAGAGGAGGAATAAAAAAGTTATTGCAATGACAGTCAATTTTACTTTTTTTTTAAACATCGTCGTGACGTTTAATGGCAAATGCAACCAGGGGAAACATATCACTGATGTGTCATAACAATACTCTACACTATTTGAAGACCAGAAGATGCTCAGATGAGCGCATTGAGAACTTCTTATCACTATTTTATAAGAGAGGGCAAGTTCAACTTATCATCACTGCAAATTTCCCTGGCTTCAGGAGGACTGTAGTCAGAGTCAAGGTGTCAACCTCTCCATCCAAAGGTCATGGGCTGACGCCCTGTGGATGGGTGAAAATTTTCTTGGGTTTTTGCGAGTAAAATCTACACCCCCTGATCCAGGTAGGTGAATCGACACTAGTCCCATCGAGAGACAGACGATAAAAGGAATCACAACACTCTTGTGCACGTTAAAGATCCCTTGGCTGTTTACCACCGTTATATGTTTACCCTGGTTCCAATCGCCATTAAAAGTGAAGATAGCATTTTTTTAAATGTGACTTTTTTGTGGCACAGACCCCTTGATTCACCCCACATCTATCACGAACTTTCTTATTTGCATTGTATTTCTTACCCGGCAAGGGCTTCCCACAGCTGATTTCTTTTCCAACATCAAACTGCACTGGATTCATCACACGTGCCGCCTTGGCTAAAGTCTTCAAGGGGTGTTCTGAGTCAACTTCTGCGTCCACGCTGGCAGCACTGCGTTTACTTTTGACTGATCTACTGGATGACTTGCTTGAGGTGCTTTCAGTATCATCATCCTTCGCCTGAAATAATAAAACCTGGTTTGTGGGTTTACCTTCTTTTTTTATATATATCTTACATTGACACAACTGCGACTATTTTAACGCAATATAAAATTAAGCTCCATAGAGTGTCCTTCTTGGTGTCAACATCTCATGAATGTTTAATGCATAGATTTTCAATCCCTAAAGGACTTCTTGGTGTCAACATCTCATGAATGTTTAATGCATAGATTTTCAATCCCTAAAGGACAAAAAAAAGATAACATAATTTATTTTTTTTAATTCATTTTTAAAAACGATATCAAACTTTCAAAACCTGTGATCTCTCTTTAAATTTGTGAGCTTTTTTCAAAACTCTTGAGCTTTCATAATCATAAAACCATACAGAAAAAAATCCAGGACAAATTCCTTCCCTTTTTGACCCTTTCGTGTTTAATTCGGCCCTATCTGCCCTTTGTGTTACATCCGCCCTGATTCGCCAGAAAAAAGTGGCTCTTTCCAATGTTAAATCTGGACAACACCCACTTCTCCTTATATAAACTTCTACTACAAGAGCTCTTTAAAACAACCAAAACATAGAATTGACATTATGGGATGGCTAAATCTCTTTCAGACCTACTTTAGAGTTCATTCACAGGGGTTTACGGCCTTTCTTAGTATTGATCAACACACGTATGTGTAGTACTACAACTAGATCTAAAGTAGGCCTACACTGTATACGATCGTTGTATTAGTCCGCAGCATCCAGTTAACAAATTTGGAAGCAACACGGAAAATGAGAATGTCCGAGAAAAACCCCGAACACACCTGGCAGTGCAGTTGCACAATTTACAAGCCCATATTCCGCTAACGATTTAACGTTTATCAGAATTTTAACCAATGATTTATTCATAACTTTCCCAAAATCTTGAGCCTCCTATCTTCTTATATATAATAAAACTTCTGTAAGCATTTTAGTCTTAACAGTACAACATTAAGAAAAGAAAAGGAAGATCACCTTTGCCAATAAATGTAAACGCAGCGGAGCTGACCGCTCAGCAGCAACTGGACCTTCCACCTTGCACACCAATATTCAACCACAAAAGGATTATGGGACAGAAACTAAAAACTACGAAGTGCACAGCTTACTTACCTCAAGAGGTGTGATTTTGCATTTGTGACACAGCCACTCTCCAGGGGCAGTTCCTCTTCTACTAAAGGGGGATCACTGTAAGAATCCACAAAACAAAAAAAAACTGTTTAGGTCCAGGTGGGGGTGGGGGTACTAAGATAAAGAATTGACAGCATGCATATAAGTCGCCACCCTAAGATATAAGCTTTATATAGTATGGTTATATTGAGGGGTTATTTCTGCCTGTACAATAGCTGGAATAGCTGTGGTGTAGGGGTGTATTGAATATACTTCTGTCACCGTGAACTTATTTCATTAGGATTTATAATATATTGATTCTTAAAAACCATCCTGCTAACATTCTTTTAACTGACTAACGTATACATCATGATGTAAAGAAAATCGAAATAGAAAAACCAATATATGTAACTTTCCTTATGAAAATAAAATCTTTAATTATGTTGCACTTATCGTCAATAAGTTAACAATTTGGGCTTTGTCATTTTTGAGAGAAGTGAAAAAAAACAAACTCTTTTGGCCAGACTCAGCTTTTAACATGGATTCTAGGCCAAAATGAAATATCAATAACTTACTCATAGGATGAGGAGGGTGAAAATTTCATTTAAAAAATTAGGACCAGAACTAAAACTAATCTGGCTCTTGCACATTTACAAAAGCAGTCTTTGAACTTACTGGCAGAGTAAATGAAAAGCAGCCGGACACCGATCACAGCAGAGCAGATCTCCACCTTCTTTACAGCTGTCACAGCAGTCGTGGTTGACTGTCCGACCAGGGCGACGATAATTGTCCCTATCCCGCCGTCTTCGTGATCTTCGTAAAGCGTCAGAACTGACTGGAGGGGCAACTAGCATTTGAATTTGCTGAAATAAAGGATGATTATTAGGCTTTTAAAAACAATCGCATTCGGTATAAACGCAGAGCTCAGTGGAGTCCCACAGCTTAATAAAAAAAAACAACAAAGAAAACTACAAGTCAATAAGATGACACAATCAGTTCTACGTGTATTTCTGTCTAAATCAATTTTAGAATTAACGACATAACAGCTACAAAGACACTGATAGGGAAAGATTTCTGAAGACAGGAACTGACTGAAACAGTAAAACATACATTTCTCCGATCTGATTCGTCAAATTATACCAATTTCGATGTGTTTTCTCTAGTTTGCATCAGTGTACCTTTGCAACATTTACTTGTTGAGCCCACACATCTTATTATGTCAGTACTATCTGATAAATAGTATTGTTCGGGATATTTCAAATGAAGTACAATGTTACCAACCACTGTTCCCCTGCAAAATTTGCTATAATTCATTTTTATTTTTTAGTCTATAAATTAACTTATATGAGCACTACAAAACGAAGACTGAATTTGAAATCAATCAGGTGGAAAACCTGATTTAATACATTTTCAACACACACAGTGAGATAATTGTGTAATGCCAGAGATTTAGAAGCCTAGTACACCGATAGTGACTCGACGTCCCCTGCTTGCACATTTCTTCGTATCCCTATATAGATACAATATTACCAAAACATAATTAAACAAGAGGAGAGAAATCAACAAGAACAGCATAGCTTTAATTTCATAAAATCTATCAGTATCACAATCCTTATACGTAACGTCCTTCCTGCATCACATCCCAACAGCTGTTTCGGCAAAGATCCAATTTTTAAAATTTATCGTATCTGACAACAGGGAAATAGAACACAATGGTCATATGTTTTAGACCTGAGTCACTAGATCCAACCACATGAACAGAAAACGTGGGAGACTGCTTGCCAAAAAGAGGAAGATATGGGAAAAAATCCCTAAAAAGAGCTAAAACAAAGCATACAATCTCTATCAAAAAGGTGGCGAGGTTTACAATCTCTGAAGAGCGTATCAATTCACATATTAAACAGTAGGTTGGCAGCAGAGGAAGTCACAATTTTTAACTAGGCAGATGTAACAGGAACCGCGAAGCCGGGATGTGCAAGTAAGCACTTCCGTATACAGCAAGTGAAAAAAGAATGAAGAAAATTACTGAAAATATTTATTTCTAGATCTAGAAAAAGATTTTGTTACAATCCTTACTGGCACTGGCTAACCCTCTTTCCTCTACCAACAGGGTCAGGAAGAGTGATATATTTATATAGATCTAGTTTGTGCACAAAATTTCTCATTGGAAGTTCACTCCGAATTAGAAATAGACACAGCACTGAAAAGTGAATTACGGTATAAAGCATAGATAACACTTCTCACTTTTGACTTTGCTACTGAACTGTCACTAGTTTAGATCTACTTAGATCAGCCATAAAGATAAAAATGGATTTAGTCTGTATCCCTGTACAAGTGCAGGCTCACCCATTGTACATCAATTAAATCTAGATGTCCCCCAGCAGGCCATTTCATGCAAAGTATTCAAACTCCTGGGATGGGAGGGTGCATACACTCAGTGTGCTCAGTACACAAGCCTAAGTATATCTAATATCTAATAGACCTTTCATACTGACAAGATCTTTCCCTACCTATAGCAAGGCTCACACGTGAGGAAAGCAGAGTGAAGTGACTTTCCTCCTTAGAGTACACAACGTTTTGAAAGAAATACTTCGTGCCAGCCTTAGGACTTGACTTTGAACCAGTGTGGCCATGATTACAATTTACAAGCTCACAACACTACGGACAGTTCAGCTACAAGGACAGTTCAGCTACAATCGTACAACGCCTACAATACAAGGCAATATGCCATAACCTAAAAATCTTCACCTACAGTGTTCATTTTATCAATTGAAATTGAATCAAATCCAAACTCTCCCATCTCACGCGCTTCGATAAAATGCTAAATACAACATTAGTCGAGATCTAGTCAGACCGTTTCCTACCTCCATTATGCCACCACTCGTATCGAGGTCCCATAGCTCTGCGTTCGACATGGCGAGCTCAGTGCTACAAGAAAGGTCTCCTTATGTGATCACCAAACAGCTATGTATTGTAAACGATTGAGATGGACGATGACTAGGTGTTATATCATCCACGCTAATTATGCGTCCTCTGCGTCAGCGTTCTTCATGTTATAACTGTGTGTCTATTTAGCTGCAAAAAATGAAGGAAGGCATCGCCACAGAATCCTTCCATTCTAAGATTCCTGACTTCTGGAACTCGACTGTTTCTTTCAGTCAGCTCATTTGACAGGACGGGGGAGTAGTAAGAGAGTTTTGAAACCCCCCAAAAAAATCAAGAGCCTATCCTCTGGATCAATTCCACAAATGTATAGCACTGATGGTGAGATACAGTAGGAAGTGCAATTGTCCGAGGTGCCTAAACTTTTCCGAAAGTTGTTTCCTTTATAAATTTACATCAACAACATATCAACAGAGGAAACTTGGCGCAAAATGTCGGACTCCTACTGCACATGCGCACATACGGGTTTCCTTATTGACGAACATGCGCACTTGCATAAATCAAGTGACCTTTACCTTGGAAATAAATTGTAAAACATTCCTTGAGCTTCCACCGATCTGTGTAAACGATTCAATATTCTTTTACAAACATTGGAATACAATGCACATTATAATGTATCGATCTATTTATCAGATTATGTCTCGACGTATTTATCGCCTATCTTTATCTATGTTTGCGTCTCCGTTAAATGCATCTCCAATTTTCTGTTTGAGAAGCCATCATGAGAAAAATGACGACGATTGCTTCGTTAATTATTACAATAACAATAGAGCCAGATTCCGATAATATTATCATGGCAACCCATCACAAAGGAAAGCGTCCGTGGATACTGGGATCTGGGCAAAAGTACAACGTCATGAATATGTATTTCCGCAAATAAATATTATAGTTACAGACACACACAGACCATTAAAGAAATTAAAACAGTCACTAGAACAAGCTAGTCATCCTCTAAATAAAGAGTCTTTATAAGATGCACTAGGAATAAAGGTTATTCTCTCTATACGAGCCAAAATAGATACAATATTTAATTTATTCCAACATCTACACGCAAAATGAAATTATATGACTAACCTCTTGCAACTATCAATTCCATCTGAAATTAGGACATACATGTATTACATGTACATCTATTATGAATATAATCCTAAGCATGATAAAGTGCAACAATTCATGTGTGTGGAGAGATGGTGTGTGTAGGTCTGCATATTTGTGTATGTGTGCGTGAGAGAGGAAGTATACATGATATCTATATCATGAAATTACCTAAATTACATCAATTTAAATGAAGAGTTCAACTATAATTTGCATACATATTGTAAAATAACATTATCTTTTTGTGTCTTTCTTGATCATTGTCATTTAATTTGGTGTGACTGTATTTTCATTATCTACAGTTGGTTGTGTGTGTGTGTGTGTGTGTGTGTGTGTGTGTGTGTGTGTGACAGAGAGAGAGAGAGAGAGAGAGAGAGAGAGAGAGAGAGAGAGAGAGAGAGAGAGAGAGAGAGAGAGAGAGAGAGAGACAGAGACAGAGACAGACAGACAGAGACAGACAGAGACAGACAGACAGAGACAGACAGAGAGTTGTTTCTGAGTGGTTATATAAGATATGCCATGATGTCTATTTATGATCATGATCATTATTAATATTATGCTATGTAATTTGTATCATATATTACATGTATTTAAGAAAGGATCATCTGTGTGTGAAAGGGTATGAAATTGTGACTAAAATACATTTCCGAAAAGGACAAATAAAGATAATCTTATCTTATCTTATCTTAAACCAAATGTACTTACTAGAAACAAAATGTTATTTGGAAACCATTCTAGACAAATAATATATTGTCGCAGCGAAACAGCGATTTAAAAAACGTTTGTTTTGAACGTTGAGTCTTGAAGAACAAGATGCAGAGGTAACTTGCTTTTGAAAGACATCTCTCTGCATACTGTAAATACTACTACATCTACTACTACTAGTACTATTACTACCACTACTACTACTACTACTACTACTACTACTACTACTACTACTACTACTACTACTACTACTACTACTACTTACTACCACTACTACTACTACTACTACTACTATTACTACTACTACTACTACTACTACTACTAATACTACCATTACCACTACTACTACAGTAGCGTCGGCCTAAGAACCCGCCGCCGGAGGACCCGGTCCGCCTAGGAACTCGCAATTCCGTGCAACGGAATTTTCTTATACTTATACTTATATACAAAACTACCCCCTTAAGACCCCGCTACTACAGTCCGGTCCGCTTTAGACACGTGACAAAAACATCTAGATTAACAATTGTCGTTAACCTGTGATACGTTGCGTAGTGCAAGTGAGTCATGCAAAGACGGGTGGGAAGTCTATCGCATAGGTCCAGACCTAGAAATCTCAGTACAGGTAGTTCCAGGTCCAGACACTAGTAGGTGGTATAAACACATCACACAGGTGTGCCAGACGTCGAATGACAGATCAGATACTGTACGAGGAAGGCTCACCACCTAGGAAATCTCAGTATAGGTAGTAGTTCCAGCTCACCACCCTCTGTCCATCTTTCTTGGCCACCTGTGATGACCATGCCTTAGCGCCTCGGACACAACAGACGATCGAAGATTACGTAGGTGTTGCATGTCAAGATGTGGAGGCAAGGCAATTACGCGGCTAGCAATGCAACATCAAAGACAGGCGACATAGGGGACAAACTTCTTATTGTTGAGAGTTTTCTCAGGCCGTCTTGCATTTGTGATCAACTTTCCTTTTTCTGATTGGCTGAAAAATGAATGACCAATCACATAGTGTTTTCAACATACACGGAAGTGGTCGTACAAATCACTACATTGTTTTGTCACAGTCAGTCGTGTCTCATCCATTTGCTCAGCTTGCTGGAGGTTCGACCTATTTACCTGTAAAGATTGATTATTTTTCAAAACATCATTTCAAGCACAGCTTCAGACCATCATAATGCCTACATGAGGCAATTCTCTTGATAACATTAGCAAACTGCTTATCTATTGGGGTCTAGTCAAAATGTTATAGTTAAGAGGGAATGAATAGTCAATACAAAATATATATAAATGAATAATGAAGTAAAAATATAAGACATGTCGGAGTTCACCTTAGAGCCCGGTCTGCCTAAGAACCCATTGTTTCTGCTCCCGAGGACCGGGTTCTAAGTGGACACCACTGTGCTTCTTCTTCTTCTTCTACTACTACTACTACTACTACTACTACTACTACTACTACTACTACTACTACTACTACTACTACTACTGCTACTACTACTACTACTACAACTACTACAACAACTACTACTACTACTACTACTACTACTACTACTAATAATACTACTACTACTACTACTACTACTACTACTACTACTACTACTACTACTACTATTACTACTACTACTAATAATAATAATAATACTAGTACTACTATTACTCCTACTACTACTGCTTACTACTGCCATGGCAGCTATTACTACTACTACCACTACTTCCACTACGACCACTCTTCCTTCTGGTACTACTACTGCTAATATTACCACTATTACTACTCCTCCTCCTTCTATTACAACTGTTGCTACTGCTACTTCTACTACTACTACTACTACTACTACTACTACGATTACTACTACTACTACTACTACTACTACTACTACTACTACTACTACTACTACTACTACTACTACTACTACTACTACTACTACTACTACTCTTTTTTTTAAATCTAAATTCAATTTCAGTTATAACACCCATCAAAATGAAAGATTTATTTAATTTCACTCTTTTGTTGTATTGCACGGCAATTCTATTGTGTCTCCAAATTTGTAGGACTTTGTCACAGTCGTGAATTTGTAATTCTTATTTTATGGAGAATGCATATTGGGTAGATGTTGCTTAGGATGTTCCAGTGCAGTGCAGTCTGGTTTCGTTAACTCAATTAAAAGCAATGGCCCAGTATTCTTGACAGAATGGAGTTTTCAATTTATTGGACCAGAAAGTTTCGTGTGAGATTTTACTTCTGTCTTCATGAGATAAAGGAATCCTTCTCTGCCGATGCTATCATTTTCTTTTGTCTTTCAAAAGTATTTCATTTTGAGATTTAAATGACACGATTCAAGCAGTGACGTTTTGACTATGTTCCAAACTGTTTTCAATAGGCAGTCCTGGAGCCCATCCAGTGTTCATTGCTTTAATTGCATCATATAATTTGTATTCTATTTTCTTTTTTATCACAATATTCGTTATCTAATTCTGTTGATATTTTAGGTATCGTTATTTGATCAGAAAATGATTTTACTCTTCTGATTATTTCTTCATCGGGATTTCTTTCTTTGAATGAATCATCACAGTATTGTCTACTAATGGTGTTTAGAATAGGACATGTTTATCAATAATAATATTATCATTATTGATATTTCTCTATTTTAACTCCAGACGATCACTCAAGTCAACATTTTCTCTAAACGTTTTATTTATTGTGCCTTGAATAAGTTTCATATACACCACCCCAATAAAAACACGTAGAGGGCACTTTAATAAACAGTATTAAAAAGTAATATCAAATCAACGAATATAACAATTAACATCACAAACGCTTTCTATCCCTTTATGTGTAGAGGAATTGAGCTCGTTTGGTCTTCAATGATGCAAATCGATTGATGACTCATTGGTTTAAAATATTCATACTCCTCATGTGGATGTCGGTAAAATTAAATGAAATAAAAACAAAACAAGTTTTATTTGTTTGTGTTATTGATTTAAATGTAATTTGAAATTGTGAACTGACATTTAAGCAATTAAAGCATTTAGTCGGTGCTGTCACATAGTGTTTCGGATATATGTTGTTATTTGCTTGTCATATATTTGACAGCCTTGTCCATATGGGTTGAAAAGTTCCTTCAAGGTCCTTAAGGCCTATAGAGCCGGGGCTTATCCCGGTTTCTATAGCGTGAAGAGGAACAGGTGACAATAATCACCTCCTGGCCTGGACGCTAGTCTGACGCCGGTTTTTACTCCCAAACTAGTGCTTGTACCCATTTGCACCGGGGTTGAGTGGGGAAAATGCGTGTTAAGCGTCGGACCTGGCTTTGTTAGGATTCGAACTCGGGACCTCATGATCCCCAGTCCTGCAGCCTACCCGCTCGGCCATCGACGCCACACCCATATGGGTTGAACTTCATTGATATTTCTTAACCTTTTCTATCAAATGTTTCACGTCCGCGTGACCACTTTTAGATCAAATACCATCGCCTCCAAACAATAAACAATAGAAGCAAAACAAACGCTTTTATTTTTCTCCCTACACGCTAATAGTCAAACATTCGACAGTATCTTACGTGGATGTCGAAAGCCGCAAACGCGACGCCATTCAGCTGATGTTTTATTTGTAACTTATCCTCATGCTTCAAACTTTTGAAGATATTTTTAGAAAGAAAATCTACCTCATTCACCATTAAATTAATAAACACAGTAATGTTGCGGTAATCACTATGAGCACACAGATCTATAAATTATTATAGATTTATCCACAATAAGACTCTACGGTAACAAGTACCATCTCACTGCCCCCTCCCCCCCCCAGTATTCTATGCTGTACGCATCTACTTACGATTGAGTTCGAAGGGGAGGGACGGGGATGTCAACGCGTAGGTATTCTGCTTCTACGTTTTTGTCCTGAATATTTATTATTAAGCTTTCAGTTTCAGGGTTTAATGGGTTTTAAAAATATATTTATCCATTTCCACAACTAACCGGTGACCTCAGTGGTTTTAGTTCTAGTAGAATTGTTAAGTTTGCCCGGACTGCCCTAGTATAAACAGCCAATGGATCTTTATTAACGTGAACAGACTGATATTGTCATCACACGAGACCTCCTTTTTATCGTCCGTCTCCGATGGCAGACCAGGTGTCGATCCACCTACCTGGACACAGGGGGGGGGGGGAGGTTGGGGGATATATTTTGCTCGAAAAGACTCGAGACAATTTTCCAACGTCGGCTGGGGCTCGAACCCACTATCTTTTGTTTGAGAGGCCTAAACACGTTGCCTTTGGACTACCGAGTCGCACATCAACATTTTATTGACATCTTGACAACTCTCCTTGAACTTTGAACTGTGGTACATGTAATGAGAATCCATTAACGTGTTATTGCCGAGCTGTGGGTAGAAATCAACTCCACGGTTAATGTCACCCCACGAGAGACGAACGCATTTGAGCGCGAGGGGTATCCTGATACTAGTGACAGGGTGTATCCATCCCTTCATCATGGCGTATTCTGATACTAGTGACAGGGTGTATCCATCCATTCATCATGGCGTATTCTGATACTAGTGACAGGGTGTATCCATCCCTTCATTGTGGCGTATTCTGATACTAGTGACAGGGTGTATTCATCCCTTCATTGTGGCGTATTCTGATACTAGTGACAGGGGGACAGGGTGTATCCATCCCTTCATTGTGGCATATCCTCATACTAGTGACAGGGTGTATCCATCCCTTCATTGTGGCGTATTCTGATACTAGTGACAGGGTGTATTCATCCTTCCATCATGGCGTATCCTGATACTAGTGACAGGGTGTATCCATCCCTTCATCATGGCGTATCCTGATACTGACAGTGACAGGCATATTCTGTGGATTCATCCCTTCATCATGGCATATCCTGATACTAGTGACAGGGTGTATCCATCCCTTCATCAAGGCGTATTCTGATACTAGTGACAGGGTGTATTCATCCCTTCATCATGGCGTATCCTGATACTAGTGACAGGGTGTATTCATCCTTTCATCATGGCGTATCCTGATACTAGTGACAGGGTGTATCCATCCCATCATGACAGGGACATCCTGATACTAGTAACAGGGTGTAACCATTCCTTCATGGTATATCCTGATACTAGTACTAGTGACAGGTGTAACCATCCCTTCATGGCGTATCCTGATACTGGTGACAGGGTGTATCCATCCCTTCATCATGGCGTATCATGACACTAATAACAGGGTGTATTCATCCTTTCATCATGGCGTATCATGACACTAGTGACACTAGTGACAGGGTGTATCCTTCCCTTCATCATGGCGTATCCTGATACTAGTGACAGGGTGTATCCTTCCCTTCATCATGGCGTATCCTCATACTAGTGACAGGGTGTATCCATCCCTTCATCATGGCGTATCCTGATACTAGTGACAGGGTGTATCCTTCCCTTCATCATGGCGTATCCTCATACTAGTGACAGGGTGTATCCATCCCGCTCATCATGGCGTGTATCATGACGCTAGTGACAGGGTGTATTCACCTCTTCATCATGGCGTATCCTGATACTAGTGACAGGGTGTATCCATCCCTTCATCATGGCGTATCCTGATACTAGTGACAGGGTGTATCCATCCCTTCATCATGGCGTATCATGACATTAGTGACAGGGTGTATCCATCCCTTCATCATGGCGTATCCTGATACTAGTGACAGGGTGTATCCATCCCTTCATCATGGCGTATCCTGATCCTAGTGACAGGGTGTATTGTATTCATCCATTCATCATGGCGTATCATGACACTAGTGACAGGGTGTATCCTTGAGCAGGGTGTATCCATCTTCATCATGGCGTATCCTGGATACTAGTGACAGGGTGTATCCATCCCTTCATTGTGGCAGGGTATATCCATCCTGATATACTAGTGACAGGGTGTATCCATCCCTTCATTGTGGCATATCCTGATACTAGTGACAGGGTGTATTCATCCATTCATCATGGCGTATCATGACACTAGTATTCCTGGACTAGGTGTATCCATCCCTTCATTGTGGCAACATGGCAGGGTATCCTCATACTAGTGACAGGGTGTATCCATCCCTTCATCATGGCGTATCCTGACACTAGTGACAGGGTGTATCCATCCCTTCATCATGGCGTATCATGACACTAGTGACAGGGTGTATCCCATGCCTTCATCATGGGGTGTATCGTATCATGACACTAATAACAGGGTGTATTCATCCTTTCATCATGGCGTATCATGACACTAGTGACAGGGTGTATCCATCCCTTCATCATGGCGTATCCTCATACTAATGACAGGGTGTATCCATCCCTTCATCATGGCGTATCCTGATACTAGTGACAGGGTGTATTGTATTCATCCATTCATCATGGCGTATCATGACACTAGTGACAGGGTGTATCCATCTCTCCATCATGGCAAATCCTGATACTAGTGACAGGGTGTATCCATCCCTTCATCATGGCGTATCCTGATACTAGTGACAGGGTGATTGTATTCATCCATTCATCATGGCGTATCATCACAGTGACAGGGTGTATCCATCTCTCCATCATGGCAAATCCTGATACTAGTGACAGGGTGTATCCATCCCTTCATCATGGCTCAACCAGGGGATTCGGTAGTCCAAGGTAAGGTGTCGGCCTCTCAATCCAACAAAGGTAGTGGGTTCGAGCCCTGCCGACAATTGAACAATTTACTCGATTGTTTTGGTGTTTCCTTTAGTTTTAGTGTATGTACTATAAACTATAAGAGATAACAATAGGAAGAAGTAATAGAATAAAACTGAAACAGAGGGGGAATGAAAGCAGGAAGATCTGTCAGTACATGTACCATGTACCATTCAAAGTGACATTGACATTGACAGTGACATTGTCATCTTCACACGTTTTGGAGAAGGAAACCTAGCATTTTGTTTCATGAGAATTTTTCAATCATGTACACCATATGCAGTGATCTCAGGTGAATTCAGAGGAAGCAGCAAGACGGAAGAAAGACAAATGAAAGAGTGAGTGAAAAGGAAGATGTATGACGAGGACCTACCACTACCAATAGCCTCGTCAGCAGCTTTTGTTTATTTCTTAGGAACATACCCTGATCACTAATATTAATATGCGATGATCTTAAATAGGATGAATTCAGAGGAAACAGCAAGATGATTTGTTTTGTTTGTTTGTTTCCAATGAAATTTACCCCACCCACCATTGCAGTGATCTTAGGGTGAATTAAGGAGAAACAGGAAGATGAAGAAAGATAAACGAAAGAAGGAAAGGAAAGAAGTAGGACCTACCAGCAGCACCCGCCAACCGCACACCAGCAAGAAATATATCAAGACCAAAGAAAAACATGTGAAAAAACGAAAGAAAAAGAAATAGGACCTACAACATTTACCAGCGACACCCGCCAACCGCACACCAGCAAGACCAAAGAAAAACATGTGAAAAAAAAAAAAAAGAAATAGCAGCTACTCAGTAGCACCAACCCTATCACTACCAGTAACACCAGTCAACCCTATCACTATCAGTAACACCAGTCAACCCTATCACTATCAGTAACACCAGTCAACCCTATCACTATCAGTAACACCAGTCAACCCTATCACTATCACCAGTCAACCCTATCACTATCAGTAACACCAGTCAACCCTATCACTATCAGTATCCCTATCACTATCACTACCAGTAACACCAGTCAACCCTACCACTATCACTACCAGTAACACCAGTCAACCCTATCACTATCAGTAACACCAGTCAACCCTATCACAATCACTACCAGTAACACCAGTCAACCCTATCACTATCACTACCAGTAACCCTATCACTACCAGTAACACCAGTCAACCCTATCACTATCACTACCAGTAACACCAGTCAACCCTACCACTACCAGTAACACCAGTCAGCCCTATCACTACCACTACCAGTAACACCAGTCAACCCTACCACTACCAGTAACACCAGTCAACCCCTATCACTACCAGTAACACCAGTCAACCCTACCACTACCAGTAACACCAGTCAACCCTACCACTACCAGTAACACCAGTCAACCCTACCACTACCAGTAACACCAGTCAACCCTATCACTACCAGTAACACCAGTCAACCCTATCACTACCAGTAACACCAGTCAACTCTATCACTACCAGTAACACCAGTCAACCCCACCACTACCACCAGTCAACCCTATCACTACCAGTAACACCAGTCAACCCTACCACTACCAGTAACACCAGTCAACCCTATCACTACCAGTAACACCAGTCAACCCTACCACTACCACACCAGTCAACCCTACCACTACCAGTAACACCAGTCAACCCTACCACTACCACTAACACCAGTCAACCCTACCACTACCAGTAACACCAGTCAACCCTATCACTACCAGTAACACCAGTCAACCCTATCACTACCAGTAACACCAGTCAACCCTATCACTACCAGTAACACCAGTCAACCCTATCACTAATGTAACACCAGTCAACTCTATCACTACCAGTAACACCAGTCAACCCCACCACTACCACCAGTCAACCCTATCACTACCAGTAACACCAGTCAACCCTACCACTACCAGTAACGCCGCCAACCCTACCACTACCAGCAACACCAGTCAACCCTACCACTACCAGTAATGCCCGTCAACCCTACCACTACGATGAGCACCCGCAAACCCTACCACTACCAGTAACGCCCGCCAACCCTACTGCTATCATGAGCACCCGTAAACCCTACCACTACCAGTAACACCCGCCAATCCTATCACTAGCACCCGTCAACCCTATCACTAGCACCCGTCAACCCTACCACTAGCACCACAACCCTACCACTAGCACCCGTCAACCCTATCACTAGCACCCGTCAACCCCTATCACTAGCACCGTCAACCCTACCACTAGCACCCGTCAACCCTACCACTAGCACCAATCAACCCTACCACTAGCACCCGTCAACCCTACCACTAGCACCCCGTCAACCCTATCACTAGCACCCGTCAACCCTACCACTAGCACCCGTCAACCCTATCACTAGCACCCGTCAACCCTACCACTAGCACCCGTCAACCCTATCACTAGCACCGTCAACCCTACCACTAGCACCCGTCAACCCTATCACTAGTCAACCCTATCACTAGCACCCGTCAACCCTATCACTACCACCAGTAAAAACAAGCAACACAAATTAAATCAAAAGAATGAACACAAACAAAGGTACATTTTTCTTTCAAAACATATAATATATAATAATGTCAAGTCAAGTCACAAGGCAATATGGCATAAAACCGTAGTACCAGTTGTTCATTACCTTACACTTCTCAATTTCTCTATTACATCCTATTGTTATTATTATATAATGTGAATCTCCAGTATCTTTCTTCACTTTCACCAATCTGCTACGTTGTCAGTAGAACAAAAAGAAAAAAGGTTTATGCCTGTATTAGTTAAATTAATTAACACAAAATATGATCAATGAAACGGGAAACCAGAAAGAAGACACACAGATAATTTAACTAACACATTTTTTTCTTCTTTTCATTCCTTTCACATACACTATGATACACTATTGTAATAATATCTTATCAAGACAAGACTTAACCACACACTCACACACACATTCATACAATTGTACATGTAATACAAAAAAGATCATAACATCATGAAGCATTGAAGAAAATGAAATAAAGTAAAAAAAGCATTGAAATTGAAAGCGGTAAGACGCATGAAAATTCATCTATACTCTACGACCATGAACTACAACAAGAGATAAAAAATGACTAATGACTACAAAAAGAATGAAGACTTATCCAATGCTTAAAAAAACGTGTATAAATGTAACAAAAGACTTAATTATTCTCAATTAAAATTTTGTGAAAAAATTAGAAGAATTGTTGATTTCACAAGCCGAATACGTTGACAAAACCATGACGGTATTGACAGTGGACATGATGTGAGGATTTTTATTTAATTTTAATACATTAGTGAAAGCGAAAGTTGACAAACATTTACCATAATTCTCTACCTTAAATAAAGTTTAATACCTTCCACCCTCAGTCCATCTCTACCCTCTAAGTCACAAATTCACTATTTACTTATCTTGTGTCTACTGCAAGACAAGATAGAAATAAACTATAAACAAGATGATTGAAATACAACTCAACCCCCCCACATTAAAATCGTCACTCTGTATGCCCGCTTACAAACTCTCCCTGTTGCCCGAGTGCCTGGTATGTCAGAAGCTTGTCAGTGAAAAGAAGTAAGAAATGCCAACTAAATTGTAGTCAAAATTACTCATATCACTTGTCTTCAGTTCATAGACACATTGTAGGTCACAGTTATTGCTCATTTTAAAGTTAAACCCACCTCTTTGTTACAAGTACAAGTGTACTATTAACAGATAACTAATCAGCCAATCAAAAGCCTTAATTAAAGCAGGTGAGGAGATAGAGCAATGAGCTGGACCTCAATGACCTATGCTCAATGATGCAGGACAGTATGAAGTCCGTGTGTGGCCTTGCATAGGAGCTAATGAATGATCAATGATAGTCTAAAATACACATGACCAACAGATTAGCCAATCAACAAATGCGTCAAAGTAGGCGAGGGGGTGGAGCAATGGGTTACAGACATGTTCAATCATGCGGGGCGATTTGAAAATCTTGTGCGGCCTTGCACAGGTGGCTCAGTGGCTGACTATTGAATGAGTCTACAAATCTAAGTTGCACAATGCAATCCAGTCTCACTCGTTGCGACCGAATGATCCCTATATGGCAGTTAAGACAGTGGTTACTTTAATCTTGCCAATGAAGGCGACATGAGTCGGAAACATAAACAGGATTCTAAAATTATGGAATCTAATCTAATAGACAGTAGTAGTTCCAGATTATTGCCTAAATTCACCAACGCAATCAGTGGTACATGCTCTTGTATATAAATGTCTCCAATTTTTATCAGATCCACTACAATTTAAGATTTCAAGCAGTACACATCGATATTGATACGTTCAAGCTGACTTCAAAACCTGTTTCAACTTTGAAAACTAGACTAGAAATCATCGATGAGAATGAAAAATAGGTGGGGACCACCAATTTCACAGCCATCGGCTGTATGCCCGCTTTGCCCTGCTTCCTGAGCACTTAGACGGAAACTACTGTTCAATACAATGACAGACTCAAAGTAAGGAAACCTATCATAAGTGCTATATCCATCAACAGGAGAAACTGAAAACCCTGTTAAAATAACTATATTTTTTACAACCACCATCACCCCCACCACTTCCACCAAAATTGATTCTGCTATTCTCTTTGTTGTCTGCTGTCACAACACAAATGTATTCATCAACTCAGCACTATATGTATTCGTTTTTACCAGCTTCTCGAACTTTGCATTCATCAGCGATTCAACCAAGTGAGTACGAAGTATGGGCAGAATATGACAATTTTTTGACATCATTGTTTCTCATTGGCCTCCATAACCTCACCAGTTAATGGCAAAAGGCAAAAAAAAACCAAAAAACATTATAAACCACTGAAGCTCATAATACTTAATAAAGGTATACAATACCTCATAATACTTAATAACGGTATACAATACTGTCTATACGTACATCTTAACAGCACGGTGGTAACATTGATGACCTTGGTTGTAAAAAGGAAAAGTGGTTTCCGTGTTTCATGTTGAGTTTTTTTCACATATATTGCAAACATTTGAAGCATTAGAAAAACCTTCAAACTCTAAACGCCAAAAGCAGAGGAAAAATAAACACACACAGACACACATTGCAGCACTGACAAAAAAAGAGTGTGGGTGAAACCCTACACAGAACAAAAAGTGAAATAAATAAAAGCTGGTTAATAATGTGACAAAGGGAAATCTTTTTTTTCTTTCATTTGTGCATTTTTAAAACGAAAAGGTAACTTTTAAGCAGTAAACGAAAAGGTAACATATTATAATATAATAACTGGAAATAAATTTTTAAAAGCTTTATTACTGTGTTTTTAAGGCTCAATAATCACAAGATAGAAGCTGCTTTCCACACAATTCATAATGCGATAATAATTCTATAAGATGAAAGAATGAAATGGAGAAAAGAAAAGGGTGGGCGGAAAGCGTTTTTCTTGGTCAGAGCAAACTATGTCCATGAAAGCGTTTTTCTTGGTCAGAGCAAACTATGTCCATGAAAGCGTTTTTCTTGGTCAGAGCAAACTATGTCCATGAAAGCGTTTTCTTGGTCAGAGCAAACTATGTCCATGAAAGCGTTTTTCTTGGTCAGAGCAAACTATGTCCATGAAAGCGTTTTTCTTGGTCAGAGCAAACTATGTCCATGAAAGTGTTTTTTCTTGGTCAGAGCAAACTATGTCCATGAAAGTGTTTTTCTTGGTCAGGCAAACTATGTCAAAAGTGTTTTTCTTGGTCAGAGCAAACTATGTCCATGAAAGCGTTTTCTTGGTCAGAGCAAACTATGTCAATGAAAAGCGTTTTTCTTGGTCAAAGCAAACTATGTCCATGAAAGCGTTTTCTTGGTCAGAGCAAACTATGTCCATGAAAGTGTTTTTCTTGGTCAGAGCAAACTATGTCCATGAAAGTGTTTTTCTTGGTCAGAGCAAACTATGTCCATGAAAGTGTTTTCTTGGTCAGAGCAAACTATGTCCATGAAAGCGTTTTCTTGGTCAGAGCAAACTATGTCAATGAAAGCGTTTTCTTGGTCAAAGCAAACTATGTCCATGAAAGCGTTTTTCTTGGTCAGAGCAAACTATGTCCATGAAAGCGTTTTTCTTGGTCAGAGCAAACTGTGTCCATGAAAGCAATTAAGAGTATCAAAATATAGTTTATAATAAATAAAAGGTGCCAAAATTTGAGCAATAGACTCAACAAATTCCAACCACACCATTAAAGAGAAGCAAAACAAAGCTAAGCAAAAGCTAAATGAGAACAACACAAAGAACAAACAATTCGTCCACCAATCATCTGCTTACTGTAATGATGTGATGGCCATAATAGCTTTCTACTCTTATACCGTAGACATATTGCGGACTAAGCAAAGCTGAGCTGATCAAAATGTACCAAAATTTACACAAGTAGCATGTTTTGGTCGGGTCTTTGGTTTCCTTTGCATATTATTATTGTATAGAATGGTAGAAAGAAAGAACTAACGGGGATTCCTGATCACCAAAGCAATAACACACAGGCCACATGACCCAGGCGTAAGCATGATGTTCGCCATTTCAATTTCATGTTCAAATCCCCCATGCTAGTTAATAGATAAGAAAGAGACTGATGGGAGATAGATAGAGAAAACCATGAGTGAAATGAAACCAGGAGTGAAATGAAACCAAAGCCACCACAAGGCTTTATCAATCTCACATCTCAAAAGCTCCTATCCTTTTTCGTTTAAACCAGCTCTTCATGGACAGAGGCATCCATGGTTACTAAGAGATAATCACACTGAACACGGAAAGGCGGTGGCAACAGTGGTATAAGTACAGAAAGAAAATGAGAGATAGAGAGAGATAGAGATATAGATAGATAGAGAGAGAGAGAGAGAGAGAGAGAGAGAGAGAGATATCAAACAAGTAGGAAATACCACACGCACAAAAAAGAAAAATATATCTGTACTGAAAAAGAAACATCTTAACTCTCGACTGTCACAGGGGTGAAATTTTAAAAGAAAGAATGACAGCAATAACGTTCTGTATTCTTAAATTCAAATGGGGGCATCGATATGAGTTTGCAATATGTTTCACTGTCAAATGAGTGAAAGGAGATGTTACAATATTACCATGTGAAATTACACAAATGTATTTATCACAGATTTAAGATCCTTTTACACACTTGAATCCATTAAAATAAAGTTTAAAGGCGTCAACAATCTTACACATGACAGAATGAGGTGAAGTGTTACCACACAAATAAATGTGACATAGTACCTGATGTCTTTGTTAACATGACACACGACTATCAGAGGAAATAATGTTAGTAATAAGTGTTCAGTTCACTTATAACGAAGAATTATAATAATGACAAATTTGATACTGATAGTAAAACATTACAATTTCACAGAGGGGTTAAAAACTCTACTAATCGCAGTCCACGCAATTTTACAATTCATCAAATGAGAAATAGACGCGCAGAATGGTTCAATCCCCTGCAATTCACAAAAGATGGACATGGCATAGGCAAAAATATTGCAATGTTTCGATTTACTCTATATATATCAACAATGTCGATAAAGGCCAAAATGCATAGTCAACGCACTCAACTGAATTTCTTATCCCAGAAAGACCAATATCAACTTCTTTGAGCTGAGCCCAACTTCTAAATATTTTGCTAAATGCCACTGGACCATAAACAGAAAAATAATGAAACTTATAACAATGCCACATCCAATACACCCCCCCAGAGAATCTTTTTAAAAAAAGCTATCGAGTCCTAAATCAGAAAAAGGAGGTTTAACATATTTTTCTTTCTTTAAAAAAACCCAAACAAACCACATATTGCACAGAATCTCACTTGACTTGGAACTGATAAAATACACAACATAGCTTACAAATCAATCAGAGCTGAATTTAAAACAACAACAGACAAGACAACTAGCAACCCAAAGTCTCTCATTGGTTCAATCACCAGCTGAAACCAAAAAAGCCCTGTGACTAAGTGTGACTGTGAATCAATTCAAATGCATGGAATGTTGAACAAAACAATGTACACATGATGTAGGTAGACTAAAAACAATTTATTTTGAAAAGTGTGAAATGGGACAGCTGTCTTTCGACTTTAAGATCTTTGTGAAACAGGTGAAAATAAACACACACACATGCAAAGTATAGTTCCTTTCCTTCTGTTATGCTAAGTAACATTCATCTAGGTAGCTCTGACAAATTTACTCAGGAATGTGGGTTCCACGTGTTAGAAAATCATGAAGTTCGTAAATTTAATTACATGCTTTATTTGGATACTGTAATGATGAAAAGAAAGCATCTGATCCAGGGTTCTTCATAAACTTAGCAAAACTTGCATCTCTAAATCGTGTCTATGATGAAAAACCACAATCTAATCCAGGGTTCTTCAAAAACTTAGCAAAAATGTCTACTCAATTGCGTCCACTCGCCTTTAGAGTTTGACCCCTGTATATTTTTTAAGCAATACTGATTCTTTTGCGATTCAACTGTGTAAACTGATATATGTTAGAAGAAAAAATAGTTGGTTCATTCCCATATTCCACTATTTCTGGAATGATTTTGACAAGAATCATGATCACATTCTCCCCCCCATGTCTTTATTTTGACTTTTTTGTTGCTATTTCACCTCAGTGAGAATTATGCAATTATCCAAAGTGATTACCAGACCACCCTTTAAAAGGATGCACCACACAAATTTCAGCTAACTGCCTTGCACAAACAACAAACAAAGAGGGCAAATGGGAGGTTTCAGTTTCACAAAGCAATGGTGCAAAAAACAAACATGAGTTACAAAAGTCATCTGGGTTGCTTACACAGCCTGTCAAAAATGCAGCGATTCTTTAACATGCACCAAATGAACACAAGACCCCCCCCCCCCCCCCCCAGTCTACAATTTCCTCAATAATAATATATCTATCTTCAAAATAAACACAGCAGCAAGAATTAATCAAGAAGAATAAAATACCCCCCACCCCTCCCCCAAACAGCAAGAACCCAACAACAGCAAAACAAAGGATACTGTTTCTCCTTCTACAAAAGGTGGTTTTCTGCTTCCGCCAAACACCCCTGACATTCAACACAAGACGATGAACAAAGACTGAAATGGTTTCTCAGATTTGAACTGTTTAATATAAAATGGCAGTGGCAGAGTTGATTAGAGATGTATAGACAGACATAGTTCACTCTTTGCACCCAGGGGCTAGATGCCACAATATGTTACTGGAGCTAGCCTTGTTTCTACTGAAAAAATCTACATATTCTATCATATATATATGTAATTTGAGTTTTATACAAGAAAAATGAAAATGAAAGCCTTACAAATTTGGTACAATATGGATGTTTGCTTGTTATATATTCCATTACTTGTTTATTTTAATTGCCACAAAACAAACTCACTAAAATTAATTTCAACCCCCCCCCCCCGATCATAACTATCAGTAAAGATAATCAGAATACATACCGTTTATAGCTTTTTCAATTGGCTTCCTCGGGTGATATGTAACAAGACATAGTAATCAAAAGGAATAATATCACAATTTACACTTTTATGTGACCACGTACAGCGCACAAACAACACAAAAACTTAAGAGCAAAAATAGGGCTTAGAGGTCATAAAACCAGCCTGTTATCCATCGAGACAAGCAAGTTGGTCTCCCAGCAATTTCGGTATCAAAAGTGGACGACTGAATCATTCTCTCGGATGCAAAGAGTCAAGGCATTCAAAAACAATTCATACGCATCGAGCAACATATTGCAATGTGCCTTCCACTCCCTTTTTTTAAGGTAAAAATGCATTCAATCTAAGAAAAATATGACTGTACTATACATTCAGTCGATGCAGACTTTCACACAATAAATGAGACAATTGAGCTCACAGACATCATTACGAGCCATGTCTTCAAATATTCCACTCCTTTCCCAAATAATATCTTAGATAAATAAACACAACTCATAAATGATCTGGCACTTCTATGAAAAGAAAATTTAGGGCAAATAGTTCTTAGGCAAACTATTGTAGTTTGGACATTCTATTCTCTAATTACCACAAGGACTCTCTGTTGCGATATGATTTCATCCTGTAATCATTGAGCTATGCACATCAGCTCCATATTCTTACATCCCAGCCATCAACAACCACAAGAAATGACCAACAGTGGACAGCCATTATCAAATCATTATCAATCATACGTAAATTTGTGTTTCACTCAAAGAACATTTTTCAACTTCTCCTTAGACGACACTTTCAAAACCCCAAAAATTGACAATACCTAAGATTACAAACATGACATATTATATGAAGGAACAACATGAGAAGAAAACACAGAATTGAAATATAAATTATAACATAACTTTTGACAACAATAAAAACTAGAATTTGATAAGAGGTGGTAGTAAGAGTTTTTTGTTCTCCCTATAACTTACAAAGACAATATAACAATGGAATAAAAGCTCCAATGGCTACAAAGACGGGTAGAAGTTTGCACTCGTGTCATCAGCTGCGTACGGGTCCTTCACCTTGGGCCCCGACGGTCGCCTTGACTTTTGAGCTTTAAGAATAGGGGTGTCATCATCATCTTCTTCTTCTTCTTCAGGAGCATCAGCTCCAGGCATTGCCGGTAACGTGGGCACATCTGCAATAATAAGTGAGATAATACATCAGTTGCTGCTACAGCTAATCACATTATTTTTATTACTCACCCCCCTCCCCCCCCCCTTCCACATAGTTGAAATGCTAACATTTTGGCCAAAGTCATTTTCGGTGGTGAAAAAAACCTTTTTTGTCCACATAATATGAATTTTATGTTATTCTTAAAAATGCGTCCATGATAACTCAGGAATGCTCAGTGGATTCAAAATCATTTTACTATGATGATAGATCATAGGATGGGGAGTGTTAAAATGAATCGAGCTTCATTTTGACCGAGTCAAGACTTAAACACATGGCTTGAGGCTTTCAAAAAGATCATCAAAGTCACCAAAACTTGGAATTTCACAGCCTACAAAACTAACAAAGACTTACCGTCAAGGGTGCCTTTCATCATGTAGAGAGCATTTACTTTTGGATTGTCTGAATCACCCTGGATTGAAATGCATACAATATACATATATATATATAACATGAGAAAGGCATGAATAATTGTCACATAAAACTACCAGAAAATTCATGTGCACCTCAGCTAAGATATATCAAATGGGTATCATACATGAAATATAGATCCTTGCCAATCCAATCTCAAAACACATACACACGTTTTATAACCTACTGCACCTAGCACCAGAGGTCCTGTCAAAACAGAAGACTACAAAAGATGCCCTTCAGTTATTTTATAGAATTTGTTGATGTTGTAAAGATTCTTTTAAAACAAACAAAATTTTCAATACTTCCCAATTCTTTTCAACAGTAATACATGTTTATTTTATACAATCATGTTTTGGATCCTAGATTGATTTGAGGGGTGATTCCTCATTTTAATTGTGAATCGTCCGGTGAAGATAAGGAATTCATTTTTCTTTACATTTAAATTTTGTTTAATAGCAAGTACAACACATCATTGGACTTTCTTACGTTTAATGCATTTAAAAAAGCAATAACAATACATGTTACCATTAATAAGGATAAACTGGTACTGAAACATGTAAAGAGAGAACACCTACAGGCTCAGGTGTATATAAAGTGAATAAAATTCTTCTTTCTACTTGCAGCAAAGAATCAGCTAAGATCTATTCTATCAGTTCATTTGTATTATAATGAAAAATCTGTGGCAATAAGAAGGTGGGAAAAATCAATGGGTGGCATAAATTGCAGAAAAAAAAAAAATACTCCAGTCACTCAAAGAATGTAATGTCAAACACAAAACTGATGTGACTTCAAGATATTACACAATATGCTCAGAAATATTACAAAAAAATATATATAGGTGGCAACCTGAAATACTGTTATACCAAATGAGCATATAACATTCAACCAGCGGTCGATTCGTAAGTTTTTTTAAATTCATATCTAGATTTGCGCATATCTTTTCCCACAAAGATGAATGTATGGTTGTGAGCAGACTCTATCATCCAAATTCTAAACAAAACCCAAATGTTCAAATTAGTAGAGAGGATAATTTAAAACAATAAAAATTATTTCCAAATTAGAGTGTTATATATATGCCTTAGTAGGTAAGCAGCTCACCTTTATAAATTCGATTGAAACCTTACTTCCATCGACTTGTGATGTTTCTCCATTGATTCTTAATTTTTCCGCCACGAATACTGAATGAAATGATTTCATCATGGGCTACACCTCTCCCCACCCTGCCAAAGATGTCAAGCTCACTGACGACAGTGTGTTCACCATTGAGGACGACATCAAATACCTGGAAGGAAGAATACACACACATATATATATATATATATTCTTTACCATATATATAGTCAATGCAATATTTTCTATGATACTCTTCTAAAACAATTTCTAAATGTCCAAATCTGACAATCAGTATGTGTACTAGTACTCTACACACAACCTGCTTAAAAGTTGAATGATGATTCCAATCAATGACTTTCATATGTCACACTAAAGCTAGTTAGCATGTAGGCGCTGTAGCCAAACCATGGAGTTGTGAGTTTGTAATCACGACAACACTGGTTCAAAACTCAAAGTTGGCCCAGGTATTCTATCACAATGTTGTACTGTAAGGAAAAGTACCTCACTCTGCTTTCCGCATTTGAATATCAGGTGTGAATGGGTACCCAGTTATAGGAAGAGAAGGATCTTGACAGAAAGTTAGAACAAAAGTGCTTGACAGGCTGCTGCACCGTATTTAATGCTCCCCAGGGAGTTGAGAAGGATTTTGAATAAACTGGGCTGCTGCTGGGGGGGGGATAGATTAGAAATTGATCTGTATCTCTTAAATAACATGTCATATAGACCATGATCTGTCACAGGTCCAATATAGTGGTTTCTGTGGGATTCTTTGGTCTTTGTTCAACCTACTCTACAACAATACAGCATGTGAATCTCAAACACGAAAAACTTGAATTCATAACCCTCTCAAACCTCTCGAGGTCTGTTTTTAATCCCTTTATTTTCTTTATACCAGCAACATGTCTTTCTCAAACCCAACACAGAAATTTTGCACTGTCAAACACTCATGAAATGTAAACAAAGAATTATTTTTAATGTTTAAGTTTTAGAATCTTCAGCTGGAAAAAAGGATATGAGGTATTATGAGACTAGCCACTTAGCCCTCTTCATTATAATACAATGAAGAAGGCAATATTTTTAGGGGTAAAGTGGATGGA
>JAXRKP010000353.1:137500-240000 GCA_037039925.1 Doris montereyensis | reverse complement strand
TTTTTTGTTGTTCTGATCACACGTAAGGCATAATGTTAGTAGTGGCGTTTTTTGTTGTTCTGATCACACGTAAGGCATAATGTTAGTAGTGGCGTTTTTTGTTGTTTTGATCACACGTAAGGCATAATGTTAGTAGTGACATTGGCGTTTTTTGTTGTTCTGATCACACGAAGACATAATGTTAGTAGTGACATTGGTGTTTTTTGTTGTTCTGATTACACGTATGGCATAACGTTAGTAGTGACATTGGCGTTTTTTGTTGTTCTGATCACACGTAAGGCATAATGTTAGTAGTGGCGTTTTTTGTTGTTCTGATCACACGTAAGACATAATGTTAGTAGTGACATTGGCATTTTTTGTTGTTCTGATCACACGTAAAGCATAATGTTAGTAGTGGCGTTTTTTGTTGTTCTGATCACACGTAAGGCATAATGTTAGTAGTGGCGTTTTTTGTTGTTCTGATCACACGTAAGACATAATGTTAGTAGTGGCGTTTTTTGTTGTTTTGATCACACGTAAGGCATAATGTTAGTAGTGGCGTTTTTTGTTGTTCTGATCACACGTAAGGCATAATGTTAGTAGTGGCGTTTTTTGTTCTTTTGATCACATGTAAGGCATAATGTTAGTAGTGACATTGGCGTTTTTTGTTGTTCTGATCACACGTAAGGCATAATGTTAGTAGTGACATTGGCGTTTTTTGTTGTTCTGATCACACGTAAGGCATAATGTTAGTAGTGGCGTTTTTTGTTGTTCTGATCACACGTTAACGTTAGTAGTGACAGTGGCGTTTTTTGTTGTTTTGATCACACATAAGGCATAATGTTAGTAGTGGCGTTTTTTGTTGTTTTGATCACACGTAAGGCATAATGTTAGTAGTGGCGTTTTTTGTTGTTTTGATCACACGTGAAGCATAATGTTAGTAGTGACATTGGCGTTTTTTGTTGTTCTGATCACACGTAAGGCATAATGTTAGTAGTGGCGTTTTTTGTTGTTCTGATCACACGTAAGGCATAACGTTAGTAGTGTCGTTTTTTGTTGTTCTGATCACACGTAAGGCATAATGTTAGTAGTGGCGTTTTTTGTTGTTCTGATCACACATAAGGCATAATGTTAGTAGTGGCGTTTTTTGTTGTTTTGATCACACGTAAGGCATAATGTTAGTAGTGGCATTGGCGTTTTTTGTTGTTTTGATCACACATAAGGCATAATGTTAGTAATGGCGTTTTTTGTTGTTTTGATCACACATAAGGCATAATGTTAGTAGTGGCGTTTTTTGTTGTTTTGATCACACATAAGGCATAATGTTAGTAGTGGCGTTTTTTGTTGTTCTGATCACACGTAAGGCATAATGTTAGTAGTGACATTGGCGTTTTTTGTTGTTCTGATCACACGTAAGACATAATGTTAGTAGTGGCGTTTTTTGTTGTTCTGATCACACGTAAGGCATAACGTTAGTAGTGACATTGGCGTTTTTTGTTGTTTTGATCACACATAAGGCATAATGTTAGTAGTGGCGTTTTTTGTTGTTTTGATCACACGTAAGGCATAATGTTAGTAGTGACATTGACGTTTTTTGTTGTTCTGATCACACATAAGGCATAATGTTAGTAATGGCGTTTTTTGTTGTTTTGATCACACATAAGGCATAATGTTAGTAGTGGCGTTTTTTGTTGTTTTGATCACATATAAGGCATAATGTTAGTAGTGGCGTTTTTTGTTGTTTTGATCACACGTAAGGCATAATGTTAGTAGTGGCGTTTTTTGTTGTTCTGATCACACATAAGGCATAATGTTAGTAGTGGCATTTTTTGTTGTTCTGATCATACGTATGGCATAATGTTAGTAGTGACGTTTTTTGTTGTTTTGATCACACATAAGGCATAATGTTAGTAGTGGCGTTTTTTGTTGTTTTGATCACACGTAAGGCATAACGTTAGTAGTGACAGTGGCGTTTTTTGTTGTTTTGATCACACATAAGGCATAATGTTAGCAGTGGCGTTTTTTGTTGTTCTGATCACACATGAGGCATGATGTTAGTAGTGGCATTTTTTGTTGTTTTGATCACACATAAGGCATAATGTTAGTAGTGACATTGGCGTTTTTTGTTGTCCTGATCACACATAAGGCATAATGTTAGTAGTGGCGTTTTTTTGTTGTTCTGATCACACATAAAGGCATAATGTTAGTAGTGGCGTTTTTTGTTGTTCTGATCATACGTATGGCATAACGTTAGTAGTGACGTTTTATGTTGTTCTGATCACACGTACGGCATAACGTTAGTAGTGGCGTTTATGTTGTTCTGATCAGACGTACGGCATAACGTTAGTAGTGGCGTTTTATGTTGTTCTGATCAGACGTGGCCTAACATTAGTAGTGGCGCTTTATGTTGTTCTGATCAGACGTGACGGTATAACGTTAGTAGTGGCGTTTTATGTTGTTCTGATCAGACGTGCGGCCTTGTGGCGTTTTATGATGTTCTGATCAGACTACGGCATAACGTTAGTAGTGGCGTTTTATGTTGTTCTGATCAGACGTGCGCCTAACGTTAGTAGTGACGTTTTATGTTGTTCTGATCAGACGTACGGCATAACGTTAGTAGTGGCGTTTTATGTTGTTCTGATCAGACGTGACGGCATAACGTTAGTAGTGGCGTTTTATGTTGTTCTGATCAGACGTGACGGCATAACGTTAGTAGTGGCGTTTTATGTTGTTCTGATCAGACGTTAGTAGTGGCGTTTTACGTTGTTCATAACGTTAGTTATTGGCGTTTTTTGTTGTTGTTATCATGTGTAAGGCATAACGTTAGTAGTGGCGTTTTATGTTGTTCTGATCAGACGTACGGCATAACGTTAGTATTGGTGTTTTTTGTTGTTGTTATCATGTGTAAGGCATAACGTTAGTAGTGGCGTTTTATGTTGTTCTGATCAGACGTACGGCATAACGTTAGTAGAGGTGTTTTATGTTGTTCTGATCAGACGTGACGGCATAACGTTAGTAGTGGCGTTTTATGTTGTTCTCATCATGTGTAAGGCATAACGTTAGTAGTGGCGTTTTATGTTGTTCTCATCATGTGTAAGGCATAACGTTAGTAGTGGCGTTTTATGTTGTTCTGAACACACGTACGGCCTAACGTTAGTAGTGGCGTTTTTTGTTGTTATCATGTGTAAGGCATAACGTTAGTAGTGGCGTTTTATGTTGTCCTGATCAGACGTACGGCATAACGTTAGTAGTGGTGTTTTTTGTTGTTCTCATCATGTGTAAGGCCTAACGTTAGTAGTGGCGTTTTATGTTGTTCTGATCAGACGACGCCTAACGTTAGTAGTGGTAGTTTTATGTTGTTCTCATCATGTGTAAGGCATAACGTTAGTAGTGGCGTTTTATGTTGTTCTGATCATGTGTAAGGCATAACGTTAGTAGTGGTGTTTTTTGTTGTTCTGATCATGTGTAAGGCATAACGTTAGTAGTGGTGTTTTTTGTTGTTCTGATCATGTGTAAGGCATAACGTTAGTAGTGGTGTTTTTTGTTGTTCTGATCATGTGTAAGGCATAACGTTAGTAGTGGTGTTTTTTGTTGTTCTCATCATGTGTACGGCATAACGTTAGTAGTGGTGTTTTTTGTTGTTCTCATCATGTGTACGGCATAACGTTAGTAGTGGTGTTTTTTGTTGTTCTCATCATGTGTACGGCATAACGTTAGTAGTGGCGCTGGCATTCATTTATAATAAACAGAAAAGTTTATCATGTTTATGGATTCATCGCAAAGGCATCCTCAAAAAACGAAGAAAAAGAATGTAGATACATGTATATGGAAGCTCAAACCGGTAAATATATCAATGTTTTCATTTATTGCCGATGATAAAGGCAAGGGCAATACATAACCATCTAGGAAAGGCATTTGTAGGTAAGCAAGAATTGTCAACAAAACAAAAATGGCAGTATACAATACAGTTTATTGTCCTACTCTCCTTTATGGCAGCGAAACATGGACATTAGACAGTAAAGAATATAGTAGAGTACAGGCAGCTGAAATGAAAAAAGTAATAGGGAAAACTAAAAGAGACAAAATCAGAAACTCAACAATAAGAGATCAAACCAAAGCAGACGGCATAAAAACTAAGATAGAAACAAATCAATTGAGATGGTTTTGGCATGTAAACAGAATGAATGACAATAGAATAGCTAAATCAGTATACAGTGCTAAAGCCCAAGGTAAAAGACCAAAAGGCAGACCTCGGAGAAAGTGGGAAGAAGATATAAAAGAAGCATTGCAGCATAGAAATTAAACATTTTTGGAAGGAAACAGAAAATGCCAGAACAGGACATCCTGGAGAAAGGTCACCTCGGACATCTGAACCAAAACACCGAAAGGTAGAATGGGAACTGATAAAGAAAGAAAGAAAGTATATTTTTCCACGGACTGCCCTGTAAATAGCCAAGGGATCTTTAACGTGTACAAAGCGTTGTGATTTGCGCATGGAACCTCATTTTTATCGCCCGTATCCGATGGGACTAGGTGTCGATCCCCCTATCTGGACCAGGGGGAGAGGGTAGTTTTTACTTGAAACAAAATCGGGAAAAAAATTCAACCCACAGGGTTGAGTGAGAGGCCGACAACCTGCCTCTGGCCACCGTATTCTCCAGGATCATGAATGTTGAAATAACTAATGTTGTAAACGGATGGCCTAGTGGTTAGGCTGCCGGACTGGGGATCATGAGGTCCCGAGTACGAATTCTATCAAAGCCAGGTCTGCCCTTGCGTTCCTTGCGAAAGACGCTTAACACACATTTCCCACTCTATCCAGATGCAAATGGGTACAGTTACTAGCTTGGGAGTAAAAACCTGCGTCAGATTAGCGTCCTGGCTAGGTGGTGATCATTGTCACCTGTTCCCCTTCAAGCTATAGAAACCGGGATAATGTCCAGCTCTATGGACATTAAGAGCCTTGGAGGAACTTTACTTCAATATTGCAAACGTAGAGTACAACTACATGTTCTATAGCCTAATTTTATTCTCCATCTCTACTGTCAAGTCGCACAAGGTAGACACGATAACTTATAAGACATGAACAGTAAATAAATGCATAATCAATGATACCGATAAGTTAATTTTATATTTTATTTAAGAGCACTGTGTAAAGTTTAAAGTCACAAGATCATTTTCATTCTCAGGAACAAAAAACATAGAAATGGCGGATGGTTAATATTATCAGGTAAAGAATTGGAAATAAAGCGTGGATGGAAATTGGAATTGAAATTTTTATAAAGATCTTAAGTCGAAATTAAATGAAAAGTTGATTGATCTAAACATTACATACTGATCCTTTTTATGCTTGTTTAAGATTTTTCTCTTAGCTTATTTCTTGTATACACTGAAGTATTATTGCATAATTGATTTGTTAAAAATCATAGTATTTTGTCGTTTAAAATTATAAACTTTATTATTTTCATCATACATTTTGCCTGACATAATCTTATTTTCTCAAATTCTAGGTAAGTTAACGGATAATTTTAGTCCCATTATGGCCTTCTACTCTATTCGTTGTTCTTTTACATTCATTACCTCCATCCCTACCTTACACCGTACATTCATTCTCTCTTTCCCCTGTCTCTATCTTAATACTTATCCTCTCTCACACTCTCTCCCCCGCTCCATTATTCTTACTTACCTGTTCAATTACCTGTTCTTTCATCTCATCTTGTCGGTGGCGGTAAGGTAACTTTAATTTCCGACAGTTCTCTCTACCCCCCCCCACATACATCTTCCTTACTCTAACTCTAGAGCTATTATTATATCTAATAGTACTGTGCCTGCTGCATTTCTCATTAATGAAGTAGCATGCCATAGAAAGTATGGTATTGCAAATGTTTAAACTTGTGACTCGTGGATTCTTTTGTCTACATGCTTGCACATAACATGGGTGGTCCCATGGTGTCGGTCAGGTCTTCGTCTTGAGTCTTGAGGTGGGGGGGGGGTTCATTCCACTCATCACTGAAGTCAAGTGTGTAGGAAATATTCCCTTCAGATGTAATCTACACAGTGCTGACACCTTAAGTTCGAGATGATTGGATCGCCAGACTTACGACCAGGTCGGATGCTTCTGTAATTACATGACTGGCCGAAGACCCAGAAAGAATTTGAGGTCAAAGTATTTGACATTGACATCAAAAGGTCGCGGCGGATATTCTTCCTCGCCTTTCTAGAAACATTAATGTAAATCAATTGGGACAAAGATCAATGTATTGTGGCTGACGTGGCTGACTGGCTGACATACCGTCAAGTCGCGCGTTGATCCAGGACATACACGTAGTAATAAAATGTGTCCATCGAAACACACACACAGGAGAAATAATAATGTGTGGCTTAAATTCAGTCGGGTTTAAAAGACGGCATGTAAAAGACGCACATACTTTATTACACTGTATAATCATAAATTTGAAAATAAAATTTGTTTTTCAGGATATGATTTATGCCTTCACAACTTGCCCCCCCCCCTACACACACACACACATTGATTTCCAAGCCCTTTGTGTGTATATAAGGCGGCATCCATAGTATATAAATCTCTAAACGATGTGGCACCAGCATTTTATATCAGCGATTTGCTTTCTTGTCATCAGCCATGCAGGTCACTAAGGCCGATGAAGAACGCCCTTCAACTCAACACACCGCGCTGCCATTCAAAAGCTGGTGAACGCAACATTTCGGCCCCAGTGTTTGGAATGATTTCCCCAATGACGTGAAGTTAGCGCCATCTATGGATGTTTTCAAGAAGCGCTTGAAGGCCTATTGATTTAGAAAAGTTTTTTATGTTTCTGGTTAGAGAGTATCATTTAACAATGTAATTTTTAAGCCCGTTTTTTTGCATTTTTCTGTGTTATTGTGTGTGTAGTGAATAAGTAATATTATATTTTTTTTCTTTTTTGTAATGCGCCAAGATATATGATATGTTGGCGCAATATAAATGTGCATTATTATCATTATATCAGTTTTAAAATATTGCTCTCTCTCTCTCTCTCTCTCTCTCTCTCTCTCTCTCTCTCTCTCTCTCTCTCTCTCTCTCTCTTTCTGTCTCTCTCCCCGTCTCACACACTCTCTGTCTGTGTGTGCCTCTCTCCATCTCTTTCTTTCTCTATTTCCCCTTCTCCCCCTACCTCATCTCTCTATTTTTTCTCTTCATGTTTCTCCATGTCCCGTTCTGTCTGTGTTCGTTTCTTTCTATCTGCTTGAAAACAAAAGTATACATGTATTACACACACACAGTACATGCGTGTACATGTGTATTTCTCTCTTCATCACCCTCTCAACCAACTTTTACTTCTTCATGTTCCTATTTCCTCATCTTCGTTTTTCTCCCTTTGATCACTTTCCTTTTCTCCATCTACTCTTTCTGCCATTTTTCTTCTATTTTTATTTAGCTTTGGACTTTTATTTCTTTTCTTTGTAGACATCTAGATCTAGGTCTACTTCCTCTGATCAGGCCAAACTAGATTTGTTTTGAAACTCACACACTCTCGCACACCTCTCACCCGTCTTCAGCGGTTCCAACACGAGCCAAGAGAACCTGAGTATGGAAAGATAGACTCGACTTCATAGAAGTACTGAGAGACAATATAATCGAGTCCTTTACAATCCTCTCTTCAAAGTGAAAGTAGGGAATATTGATACACAGCAAACGGAGAGCCAGTCATATCCAGGAGAAGAGTTAATCTAAAAGTCTAGATCTAGATACTACTAGAGGAGTGAAATCTAGAATATTATTCTACGCTAGGCCTAAAAATCTAGCGCTACGACTACAACTTCTGGAAATCTCATTTGTTGTGAAAAATGGGGAAGAAACAACATCAAAAGGATAAGCTGTACGTAGTCGCATTCTATGTTATTTTAATTTATCTAGAGTCTGTCTAGAGATCTAATGTCAGTTTTTAAAGATAAAGATGTATTGTATACTTATATTATAATCATTATAGTCCGTATCCCGCACAAGCGCAGGCTCACCGACAGTACATCATTTATCCCCCAACAGGCTATTTCATTCAAAGTCCTTCTCTACTCCCTGGAGAGCATACAATACATTTGTAAAGCCTGCTTAGAAGCTTTTCAGTTTTCGTCCTAACACTGACAAGATCTTTCTCTACCTAGATCTAGATCTATAGCAGGGTACTCATTCACACTAATAGCACCTGAGTCAAGTGAGAAAAGAAGAGCGAAGTACCTTTCCTAAGAGTACAACAGTGTGAAGAAAACCCCCACCTGTGCCAGCCGTGGGGCTTGAACCAGTATCGTCATGATGACCAGCTTACAACACTATGGTTCCGCTACAACGCCTCATAGTTTTATTAAATAGGCCGCTCATAGAGAAAATGATGGTTGCGATAAGGAAGAACACTCCTCCATGTCATAATACTAATTATTTATGAACTCATCTTATTACAATTCTGAATGGGGAAAAAAATCTAATCAAAATTATATTGATAAATTTGCACGATAACACCCATCTCTCATTCAGTTAACTTGAGACTACCATTGTCGCACGGGTGCGATCACGCTGCACTCACGCCATAGTACAATTGTGGCACATGTGCGATCATACCTTTGCCGGGCCATATCTATAAGGCTTATTATTGTACTTCCATTTCCAGGGAAGGGGATATTCTGGGAATTCCTGGTTTTCCAGGATTTTTGGCACAGAGGAGCACCTCCGTGTTTTTGTGTCTCATTTTATACACACACAAGCACCAACCTCTGAGAAAACATGGGGTTTAAGTCTAATTAAAACAGATGTCCCAAACAGAGAGAAAGAGGGAGTCACTACGGTACCATTTATTGCCGTTCAGTGAGAGAGAGAGAGACAGAGGGAAAAAGGAAGGAGAGAGAGTGAAAATAGTAGTAGTAGTACTAGTAAGCTTAGTAGTAGTAGTGGTGCCGGTAGTAGGAGTAGACCGGGAAAGACCGTTTCAAAATAGTAGTAGTAGTTTAAGCTTAGTAGTAGTAGTTTTAAAGATATTCAGGTGCTGTTCCAAGTAACCTTACGTTTTTTTTGTGGTTGTTTTCTAAATTATTCCTCATTCACTATTTTAGGATTTTTGTTTTTCAAATCAGTCGGTTAAAGCCCATTTTAGGCTTGGACACTAACTCCTGCTCCATGCTTATAAAAAGACGCAATCTTTATAAACATGTAAGAACAATCACACTGTGATAAACTTTATCATCAATGGGAAATGTGGTACAGGCTGGACAACCAAAAGCTTAACCCTACTCCATGCTTATAAGAAAACCGATTTTCTCTCTTATCCCTACTATAAAGACACTAATGAACATGTGATTACAAAATTGGTGCCAATATAAAGTTTGATCTCTTAATAACAAATAAAAAAAGTTACAAATTCTTTAAAAAACCATAAAAAAGTTACAAATTCTTTAAACCCTACTTTTTTGGGTACCCACGCCATAATCTTAGGTTGGACCTTGGGTAGTTTATGAGTTAAGATTTATCACAATCCCCTAACCCTACTACTTCCCACCACTTGCTTCCCTATCCCTACTGGCTCCGGTTTTCATCCGTTTATTGATGGAAGTAGGGTGTTGTGTGAATGGTGTCTCTTGTTCCATCCCTACTGACCAGTGTGTGTGCAGGGGGGGGGGGGGGGAGGGGGGTTCAATTGAGAAATGTTTTTGAACCTATGTCCTTTGGTTGAGATGCAGACACCTTGCCTCTAGACTACCAAGATACTTTAGCACTCCTTAAGAATTGATGTCCCATTTGATCCAGAGGTGATTGTTACTTTAAAAAAGTGGTTAGGTGGTTTTTAATTCTTATGCCAAATAGTATTAACTATCAGATTGAAGTATTTTACTGAGTATTTATGTAATTGTGTCTATTCTATCTTATCATTTTTATCCTCTTTGTTTTTCAGTAGCTTTTCGTGAAACCTCCTGGAACCCCCCCTCCCCCCCCCCCCCTCCCCCTTATATTCACTTCGTTCCCATTAAAAAAAAATTGGCGAGGTATTCCTATCTGGTTGACTTGTGTCACTGGGACATCAAGTGTTAAGGAATACCGCCACCCCTTAGACTTCTGGTCCAAGCCCAACGTAAACAGTCATAACACCGATTGACTGCCTCAGCCCCTCCTCCTTGATTTTTCAATTGTCTCTTTAGGTTAATAACGTTATCTGAAGCAAGTAACAATTTTTCTTTAGAGCATTAGCAAGTTGTAAATTTCGTTGCCCTCATGACATATCGTTCGATCTGGATATTTTTCAATTTTTGGATTTTTGGTTATTTTAGTATAAATTTTATGAGATCTATAAGTAGATTCTGAGATATAGCATAAAACCGATTTTTTTTTTTACCTTCTGTTACGAGTATTTTCTTCGCGACTTTGAAGTCAGTTTTCTCGGTTACATGGATTTGCTGATGGAACGGTTTGTCATACAGGTGGTGATTTGTTTCATTGGATAGAGTGTTGTAAATTGTGTTTGCTGCATTTACTGATTTCAGGAGGTGGCAACCTTTCCTTTGCAGTCGTTTTCACCATATTTGTCTTAAGAAAGGAATCACGATTATAAACAAGTATTACTGTTTTTGTTTCTGATTTCAGATGTTTGTTTTATAATTTATTAACTTTCTGTTCTCACCAGCTATTTAACCACCAAAGAATGGAAGTACGAATGGGGTGGCCACAAAGGTACCCAAGACACTGGGGAAAATTCAAAGTTTCGGAGGCTTCCTTTCGATTGCTGCAGGTATTCTCTTCTTTCTTGTCAAGTTTACCATTAAAAAGAGTTTTATGATCACAGCTTTACACAAAATGCATATTGGTTTTCTTCTGAACTAAAATTTTTTTAAAAGAAGCTAGAAGCTCTATATTCCCAATGATTCAATAGCAATTATTTCTCTATGCACATGGACTTGTATGTTTTAGTATATTTGCTTTATTTACCTCAGTTGTAGTAATTTGATACCATTTCTCTTCTTTTTCAACAGCATATCATTTCAGCCATTTGAGAATCCGTTGTGCAATAAGGAAGGAATAATATTTGACTTGATGTGAGTTACACTCTCTGTTTTCTCTTGTTGATCATTTCAGCATTTGTTATAATAATACATTTTCTTCCATATTTCTTTGTAATGCATTTATCTATGGTAATTGTGTTGGATCTTTACAGTTCTATACCTCTGATATGAGATTAAAGATCCTGCAAGGATGTTAAGGCCCATAGAGCTAAAGCTTATCCTGGTTTCTATGAGTTTTTTGTTTGTCTTGAGTCTTTAAGTCTGTATTTCCCTTGAAAAGTACTCAAATACTTTTATATGTGTACATATCAAAAAGTGGAAAATTTTAGATATGGAAGATTGTCATTTCAGTAAAATTGTTGTGCAGTAGTCTCCGCCCAAATGCACAGTCCATGGGGACAAAAAGATTGTCCATTGTGGCGGCCATGCATTTTGACGGAGTCAAAGTCAAAGGCTGTGAATCATTACTGTGCATTTACATTGCCATTCTTGCTTGGAAATAGATGTGGTAAACTCTCTTGTTTTCTTTCTTGTTTGTTATTGTTTAGAGTTTGTTTCTTATTCATTGATTTGAGGATAAGACCCAAAGGCCTTCTCATGGATCTGTAACATTCTTCTCTCATTGAAGACTACAACAAGAGGTGATGATGGTGAAGACATTTGGCAACAATGTTTTTTTATTTTATACGTTGACCTCCGTGGGTAAAAGTTACACAAGACCTTTCTCAGATTTTCTCATCGTGATCAAGGAGAGACAGAGACGATCGGACTGTCTGTTTGGCTGACCTTTTGAGTGAGGGAGGCAGGGGTAGGGTGAGAGAACAGGGCAGCGACCAAGACTAGTCGGTTAAGATCAGATGTCACACACACACACACCCGCGTGACAGATTGTGTCACTGGAATGAGGCGAGACGAGGTTGTTACGTTTATTATTCACAGGAATTGACTTTTTAAATGCAACAAATTGAAGACAAAAATCTGTTGCATTTTGGCAAAGTCAAGCCAGCCGTTGCTGTGCATTTTCCAAGACTGTTCTATTGTTAGTAGTTTTTTTCCCCTAGTAAACGGAGCCAGATTCTCAGGAACAAATGCCTTCTCCTCATTTTTATATCATTTCATCTACAAGGGATAGATTTATCTTTACTAGATTTGTTTTTTTACATCTAGTAATTTCTTTCTTTCTGTCTCTCTCTTTAACAGGAACATCATCCCTTTTCTAAAAATGTATGGTGTGAATCCAGCTACTGGAGAGGTAGGTAAAAAGCTCATTGCCTGCCTAGGCCAGATACACAGATAGAGAGAAAGAAACACATTTAGATACAAATGTAGATAGAGACAAACACACATATATGTATCATTTAAGATATAAATAGAAACATTTAGATACAAATGTTTACAGGCATAGACAGACAGACAGACAGAAAATCAGACAGATAGATAGATAGATACGTAGACAGAAAGACAGACAGACAGTTAGATACATAGAAACACATATAGTTACAAACTTACATAGATATATCTGCATTTGATAGAAGGATGGAAAGAAAGAAACATTAAAGAGACGAATCTACCTAGTCAATCAGGCCATGATGATGAAGATGCTAGCCTACAATCGATTGAACTTTGAACAAAGTCAAATTCAAACCTGTCCGTTCCTAGTTTTTAATTTTCCATACAGTTGAGAGAAATGGCGGATGGAATGGGTTTTTTCTCAGTTGACATGTTCAGGTCTAATCAACAAACGTATCTATGTAAATAAACTAATTTTCCCAAGTGCTGTTGACTATACCCACACCCACCCATAAGACGTTCTGAATTTGTTCTAATATCTTGAAGATGTCATAATACGTTACCTCTCGTATGTTTCCCATTTAAGATGTCATAATACGTTACCTCCCATATGATTCCCATGGAAGAAAGCATCCCATATGATTCCCATGGAAGAAAGCATCCCATATGATTCCCATGGAAGAAAGCCTCCCATATGTTTCCCATGGAAGATGTTATAATACGTTACCTCCCATATATTTCCCATGGAAGATGTCATAATACGTTACCTCCCCATATATTTTCCATGGAAGATGTCATAATACGTTACCTCCCATATGATTCCCATGGAAGAAAGCCTCCCATATGCTTCCCATGGAAGATGTCATAATACTTTACCTCCCATATGTTTCCCATGGAAGATCTCATAATACGTTACCTCCCATATGTTTCCCATGGAAGATGTCATGATGTCATAATACGTTACCTCCCATATGTTTCCCATGGAAGATGTCATAATACGTTACCTCCCATATATTTCCCATGGAAGATGTCATAATACGTTACCTCCCATATATTTTCGATGGAAGATGTCATAATACGTTACCTCCCATATATTTTCGATGGAAGATGTCATAATACGTTACCTCTCATATGCTTCCCATGGAACACAATGTTGGTCTTTGCACGGCAGAATTCGAACCCAAGACCTCACCGCCCCAAGATAAAGATAAAGATGGATTTATAGTCCATATCCCCGCACAAGTGCAGGCTCACCGACAGTACATCATTTATCCCCCAGGAGGCCATTTCATTCAAAGTCTTTCTCAACTCCCGGGGGGAGCATGCAGTACACAAGCCTGTTAGGCTTTTCGTACTAACACTCAGACAAGATCTTTCTCTACCTATAGCTGGGTACTCATTCACACCTGGGTCAAGTGAAGAAATTAGAGTGAAGTACCTTTCCTAAGAATACAACGTTGTGAAAAAACCAACCTGTGCCAGCCATGGGACTCGAACCAGTGTCGTCATGATGACCAGCTCACAATACTACGGTTCAGCTACACCGCCAAGGGTGGCAACCCAACTACCAGGCCACATACAGTACAGCCATCATAATCTGTGAAATTTGATATCAAGCCATGGCAATTTTGCTCTCTGTCCAAGGCGAAATATGACAATAAGTGACAACTCCACTAATAAAGACAGAACAAACACGTGACGTTTCGGGTATAACCCTTCGTCAGACAACAAACGAGAAATATTTAGAATCTAGATCTAAGTAATACCTCCGGCATCACACAATGTGATATCAGAAGAAAAACATAGAAGATGACTATAGATCTAGATATATTAGCAATATATCCAAGGGGATTCGGTGAAATTTGATATCAAGCCATGGCAAGTTTGCTCTCTGTCCAAGGGGATTCTGTGAAATTTGATATCAAGCCATCGCAAGTTTGTTCTCTCTCCAAGGGGATTCGGTGAAATTTGATATCAAGCCATGGCAAATTTGTTCTCTGTCCAAGGGGATTTGTGAAATTTGATATCAAGCCATGGCAAGTTTGTTCTCTGTCCAAGGGGATTCAGTGAAATTTGATATCAAGCCATGGCAAGTTTGTTCTCTGTCCAAGGGGATTTGGTGAAATTTGATATCAAGCCATGGCAAGTTTGTTCTCTGTCCAAGGGATTTGGTGAAATTTGATATCAAGCCATGGCAAGTTTGTTCTCTGTCCAAGGGGATTTGGTGAAATTTGATATCAAGCCATGGCAAGTTTGTTCTCTGTCCAAGGGGATTTGGTGAAATTTGATATCAAGCTCTTTGTCTCTGTCCAAGGGGATTTGGTGAAATTTGATATTAACTCTGTCCAAGGGGATTTGGTGAAATTTGATATCAAGCCATGGCAAGTCCAAGGGATTTGGTAGTCCAGAGGCAAGGTGTTGGCCTCACAATCAAAAGGTAGTGTGTTCGAGCCCCACCAACGTTTGACAAATTTTCTTGCAAAATCTAGCCCCCCTGGTCCAGGTAGGTGGAATGACACCTAGTCCCATCGGAGATGGACGATAAAAAGGAGAAGGTCCTGTGAGTAGTCACAACACTGTGTGCACGTTAAAGATCCCTTGGCTGTTTACAAGGCAGCCCGGGCAAAAATTAAAAATCGTATAAAAAACCTAGAAATCAACTTAGTTGTGGACGTGGGTAAATAAATCAAGGTCTCTATACTGATATTTCTTTTATTCCTTTCTCTCTTTCTCTCTTTCAAATCAATGGCAGAAAATGACGGCTAAAGATTTGATCAAACTCAAAGTTTCACAAAAACGCGGAGGGCAAATACCACTGTCCTATGACATACAAGGTGTTCAATGAAAATGCTCACATCGTGGCCGTTGGACCAAGCGGAAATGTGTACTCCTTCGATGTAAGTGATGCTGACAGCTGCTTTGCCTGTCGTCTTTATTTGTGTACGTCTGGTGTTTTATGGCGGTCATGAAGATCTATGTTTTCATAAAATATTTTAAGCCATCATTCACCCTGAGATCACCACAATGATGGACGGGGTAAGTTTCAATGAAACAAACAAACAAATCATAACGTGCCTCTTTAATGTTTTAAAACATCGTGAAATGTCTCTTGGCGTGGTTTCTTTCTTTCTTTCTTCATCAATTCCCATTCTACCTTCCAGTGTATGGGTTTTAGATGCCCGAAATAATCTTTCTCCAGGCTGCCCTGCCCTGACATTTTTTTGTTTTCTTCTGTGAAAGTTAAATTTCTTTGCATTAATGCTTCTTTTATATCTTCTTCCCACTTTCTCCGAGGTCTGTCTTTTGGTCTTTTACCTTTAGTTTTAGCACTGTATACTGATGTAGCTATTCTATTGTCATTCATTCTGTTAACATGCCTAAACCATCTCAGTTGATTCATTTCTATCTTAGTTTTTATGCTATCTGCTTTGGTTTGATCTCTTATTGTTGTGTTTCTGATTTTGTCTCTTTTAGTTTTCCCTACTACTCTTCTTAGATATTTCATTTCAGCTGCCTGTACTCTACTGTATTCCCTACTGTCTAAGGTCCATGTTTCACTGCCATAGAGGAGAATAGGACAATAAACTGTTGTATACTGGCATTTTTGTTTTTGTTGACAATTCTTGCTTACCTACAAATGCCTTTCCTAGATGGTTATATATTGCACTTGCCTTTTGGATTTTTAGGCTGATTTCTTCTCTTAGTTTTCCCTATGAATTAATCAGTACTCCTAAGTAATTGTAGCTTTAGACTTGTTCTAAATTCTCCTGCCTAATTTAAGATTTTGTGTGTTAGCTTCCCTAGTTACTAGCCTTGTTTTGTTTTTGTTTTGCATTTACCTCATTCCTCTTTTATTTAATTCATTATTCATCATGTTGATATTTGACTGAAGGTCAATTTCTGATTTTCCAAACAGAACTAAATCATCGGCAAATGAAAGCATTGATACATTTACTGGTTTGAGCTTCCACATACCTATATTCTTTTCTTCCTTTTTGAGGATGCCTTGTGACTGAATCCATAAATGTGATAAACAAAAGAGGACTTAGGCTACAGCCCTGTCTTACCCCTATATCTACATCAAATTCTTCAGATACATTTCCAGCTACTCTCATTGCACATGTTGATTTATTGTAAAAACTTTTAATGGCTTCTATTAAATTTTGCTCTACATTGTGTTCTTTTAAGAAATGCCATAGTTCGTCCCTCCTCACAGTGTCAAACGCCTTTTCTAGATCTATGAAACACAGGTGTAAGTCAATGTTTCTCTCAAGGAATTTTTCTATTATTTGTGTAATTTTAAATATTTGGTCTTGTACACTTCTTCCTGGTCTAAATCCACTTTGGTGTTCTTCAATCTAATCTTCTACTCTTTACTGTAGTCTCATTTCCAGAACCCTGGCATACACTTTTCCTGGTACGCTAAGTAGGGATATCCCTTTTTAGTTTGAGCATTCCATAGTTGAGCTTTTCTTATGTATTGGTACTACCATTCCCTTTTTCCAGTCTGGCGCCTGTTTGGACTTCCATGCTTGTTGACATATTGCATGTAGTAGTTTGTCTGCCTCTCTCCCTTGGTTTTTAATAATTTCTGGATAAACTTGATCTGCTCCTGGGGCTTTTCCTAATTTCACTTTTCTTATAGCTGTTTGAATTTCTTCCATTGAGATTCTTATAGAGATTCCATTGAGATATCTACATCTTCAGCTGTCTCATCTTGATTACTTGTTACTCTTAATAATTGATCTTTATTCCTTGTTTCATATGTTCTGGAGGGATTATGTAATTGGTGAAAATATTTTCTCCACGTTTCCATGATTTCGCTGTCTCCTTTCATTATTTCTCCATTGGTGTTCTTAATTTGTCGTATTGGGAATGCTTTGGTCTTTCTCATGCTCTTCATTGCCCCTCAGAACAGCTTTTTGATTTCTTTGATAGCTTTCTTGAAGTCTTTGTCCAAACTTCTTCCCATTGTTCCTGTTTTGCTTTCCTAACTTTCTCTTTGGCGATAGTTCTTTTATTCATGTCATCTTTCCTATCCTCTGGTCTCTTTGTTTGCAAGTATTTCTTCCAGGCATCCTTCTTTTCTTTGATCTTAGTTTTGACATTCTCATTCCACCATTCTGTTCTTTTCCCATCTTCTTTAATTTGTTTCCTACCACAAACCTCTTCAGTAGAACTGAGGAGTGTTTCTTTATATATTTGCCACTTTTCTTCTATTGTGATTTCCTTCAGATCCATCTGCCTTTCACTGATAGATCTTGTTATCCTGAATTGGTACATTTTTTTACTTTTGGTTTATTTAGTTCTTCTATTTTGACTTTAATAGTTTTCTTTTCTGTTTGTTTCTTCAGTTAATAATCTCATTTTGGCTATCACTAGGTGATGATCACTAAATATTTCAACTCCTCTGTTTACTCTTGCATCCATTGTACTGTAAAAAAAGGGAGCTGCTAATTATTATGTAATCTATGATTGACTTTTTACATCTGTCTTCATTTACTCTTGTGTATTTGTGGATATCTTTATGAGGAAAAAAAGTGTTAGCTCTTTCATGTTATTCTTTAGGCAAAAATCTATTAGTCTCTCCCATTTGGAGAAGTTGTTGTCTCTCCTTCTTTACCTATTACTCATCCTGATGTTTCTACATTGTTGCCTACTCTAGCATTTAAATCTCCTAATACCATTAATTCCTGTTTGGGTTTGAGATTTTCTGCAGCTATTTGTAAATCACTTTCGAAGATATCTTTTTCTTCATTGGTGGCATCTTCGTTTGGTCCATAAGCTATTAATATTTAATGTCTCTTCCTTTTGGTTTAAACAGCCATGGACTTATAAATTTCCAACTTTCTAATAGCATTTCTTGCCTTTTATGCATTAGGAGGCCTACACCTGCTCTAGCTCTATCTTTGACATCTACTCTTGAGAAGATTAAAATATGATTTGGTCCTACATTTTCTATTCCTTGTCCTTTTTTCTTTGTTTCTGTAATAGCCAAAATGTCTACTTTGAATTTGTCCATTTCTTCAGCTAATTCTAACTCTTTTCCATTAATTGCCCAACATTCCATGTTCCAAAATCACAGTCCGTGTTCTTTTCCAGAGTCATCTTCGAAAGTTCAAGCCGGGTATATCATTGTATATATTTCTTTGAATCAGGTTGGTTATGGATAAGCAGAAGATTGGCCCACTGTACCCTAGGTAGATGGTGTGGCTGCCACCTTGAGGCCCCCTACCAGGCCTTGTTATTTTATGTCAGGGTTAACTCCCTTAGCCTTTGGTTGCTTAAAACCAGCCTGCAAGGCAGCATATTGTTATTTTCTCTCAGGGTTAACTCCCTTAGCTTTTGGTCAAGCAAGACCCACCTGCAAGGCAGCAGGAGACTCATGGAGGGTGGGACCGCCTAATCCCCGTACAGGTGTTTACCTGTCCACTGCCTGGGGGGTGGTTTCAAGCAATGCAAAACGTTTCTTTTCCTTTTGATGTTAACAAACAAGATAAAAAGTCCTATGAAAATCAGAAGTGTTTTGAAGGGTCTCTTCAACATTTAAAGCCTCTAATTTGTCTCAAGGATGATATTATAAAAAAAAAAGCATTGTTTAATGTATTTAATTCTTTTGTCATTATTGAGACAAGTTTGTAATCCATTGAAAAAAACCCAACCTGAGATAAAAAGTAAACTTTGCTTAAATAGAAACTAACAAAACAAATATTATTTCATAACTTGAAAACATGAATTCTTGTTTTTAACAGTTAGAAGAAGAGAGATGATGAAACACAAATTTAAACTCAGCAAATTCTTTTTAAATTTGACAAATTTATCAGAATACTCATAGTTTTGATAGACCTCATCTCTTTTGAAATCTTTTACATCGTTCAGGCTATAGAAAAGTTGAATGTCAAACCTGCCTATTGGAAAGATTTGCTGACAGATGAGCCGTTCACCAGGAAGGATATCGTAGTTATTCAGGTACGTAAAGGGATTGCTGTTGTCGTTGTAATGTTGCACAAGGCGATTTTTGAGGGGGGGGAAAATGTTACTGAAGCACGAAAACAAAAATCTTGAACATAAGGCATTTGTAAAATAATGTAATCAGTAAATCGTAAATCGACATACAAATTTTTTTTATAAAAATCATTGCGTTTGATCTTTTAGATTGCCTGGGAAGAGAGCATGTATTGGGCAATCTGACCAATCACAAGCCTGTATTTAGATCCAGATGGCTCTGGAGGAGGGGAAACTAGCAAAAGCCAAAGGTGTGGAGCTTTGAAAACATCAGGGTAACATTGCACACGGTTGTGGACACTAACTACGGTCCAATACAAAATCATGGAATTCCCCGTTGTCAAGTCTTAAGAAGAAATAAATAAACTCGTATCTTTGAACAGAGCCATTCCATTCCAAGTCCCATGAAAATATCGGATGAGAAGTGTTTAATCACATTTCTTTTCAATGAGGTGCCGTAGAAAGCTTTTGAATAGATTCTTTTATTGAGTTTTTATATGTTGGGCCTACCTCTAATTTTTGTTTTTCACTTTGAAATGTATGCTTTTCCCCATTTTTTGGTGTGAGGGAGGTTGTTTTCATTCCTTACGTGATTCTTTTCCATTGAGGTAGGATATTTTAAGTTGACGTGCACCCTGTTCATACCAAACAGGGAATTGAGTTTTTACCTGTCTTAGGACGTTGATAATATAGATGTATTGTTAAGAGTTAGAGGTATTTCTTACATTGAGCACGTTTCATTTCCAATGGAGGCGAAGTGTGGGTAGAGCATCGGCAGCCCCCCACCCCATGAGGCCTAGATTGGATTCCCCCAGTCTGGCAGGCAAGTTTTCTGGGTATGGGCACCTACTTTATTGGTCAGTGTGAAAAGAAAAATGTCTGTGATTCTGAGCTGAGAATTACAATTAGCGCCTATTTGTGAGAAGACTTTCAAGGTGAGGATTTACTCAACTTACCGTTTTTTAAATAATCTTCGTTGCCTTGAGTTATTTGTAAGGAGGTGTGGATTGAAGGGTCTGCTTAATATTAAGAGACGTCGGTGGCTGATGGTTAGGCTACCAGACTGGGGATCATGAGGTCCCGGGTTAGAATCCTGGCAAAGCCAGGCACACCATTGTGTTCCTTGGGAAAGACACGTAACACACATTTCCCCCACTCGACCCAGGTGCAAAATGGGTACAAAGCACTAGCTTGGGAGTAAAAATCTGCGTCAGACTAGCGTCCTGTCCAGGAGGGGGTTATTATCACTTGTTCCGCTTCACGCTATAGAAACCGGAATAAGCTCCGGCTCTATGGGCCGTAATGGCCTTGCAGGAACTTTACTTAATACAAAATTGTTCAGTGCTGTACCTACTTAGTTATTAGAGTCAATTGTTTAGGTATTTTTAAAATTTCTTTACTTTGTCTTCTTCTCATGTCATAGGATCCAACGAATTTGGATAAATTCAACTTTCAGACATTTCATCATGTGAGAAAAAATCTCAGACTTGTTGCAAGTGAGTAATCTAGATATACTTACGAAAATAAAGTTGCTAACCAATACGTAAAAAACATATTTGATACGGTTTTTTTTCTTTGAGGCAAAAGTACGTATATGAGGGTTAACTGTATTTAAAGAGAAAAAAAGAAGAAACCCTAAGGCAACAGCAGAGACTCCGAGAGATTTGTGTGAAAGTCTGGAAACACTGTTTTGAGTTTGCAAAACTATCGTTGCACCTTGCCACAAAAGCCAGCAATCGGCATATTGTTTGTAATTTAACTTAAAGTCACATTGTCATTTCTTTTCTGGAAACGGCCCGTCATGCAAGTAAGAATTAGTTTGCGCGGTCAGAGTATGTTTTTCGATTTGAAAATGTTGGCTGCTATGCATTATTATAAGGTACTTATTTATTCATTATGTACTTTATGTACCAATGCTAGACTGTATGTTGATTTGGTTGTATGTGGTATTGAACTTTGTTTGTGTAGGAATGGAAATATTGTTGTTGTTGTTGTTGTTGTTGTATTAGCTAGCATGCATATTGATGGAAAACATGAAAGACTATGGTGGCTGTGTCAACATTTTAGAGCCACATCGACGGTGAAATTCGAAACCGTGTAAGTCTAAGATTAGTAACTTTTTTTTTGTTTTCCCTTTTTTTTTACATTAGGAAGCCCGTATGCTTCGTTTAATTAGGATTGTGTAGCACAAGAACCAATAGAAACCTGTATAATAACCATATGAGTTATACGTGTATGTATCCCTATTGGGTTTCAGTTTTTGACACTTGCAAACCTTGTGTGTCTGTGAAAATTGATTTTTTTAAAAAGCACAGCATCTTTTTCTTTAATTTTATCAACACATCCAAAAATGAACTTATACGGTTTGCGACTTTCACCGTCGACATATGGCTGATACACAGCAAAATTGTTGTTTTTTGTCTCCAGATTGAATGAGAACTGGATAATCTGTGTATAGTGATGAAATCAGAATCTAAGTTTTGTATAAGTAATTTTTTGCATGTCCCTCCAGTAAAAAAAATATCTACGCTGCTTTTGGCAGATCAACCATATTGTCACTCCATGAAGATTTAGAGCTTTAGAAATTTAAAAAACAATTTTTTCTTCTTGCTCTATACCAAGAATATTATAATTTGTCTTAATTACAGATAGCAACTGTAACGTATGAGGAAAGTAACAGCAATGCATTTATCTCTCTTATTATGAATTTCCTTTAGACTCTATCTGACTGTTTGTCATTCTCACATTATTTTACCTCTCTCCTTTCTTCTTTCTCTCCTGTCTCTTCTCTCTGTCTGTCTGTCTGTCTGTCTGTCTGTCTCTCTCTCTCTCTCTCTGTCTGTCTGTCTGTCTGTCTCTCCCTCTCCCTCTCTCTCTCTCTCTCTCTCTCTCTCTCTCTCTCTCTCTCTCTCTCTCTCTCTCTCTCTCTCTCTCTCTCTCTCTCTCTCTCTCTCTCTCTCTCTCTCTCTCTCTCTCTCTCTCTCTCTCTCTCTCTCTCTCTCTCTCTCTCTCTCTCTCTCTCTCTCTCTCTCTCTCTCTCTCTCTCTCTCTCTCTCTCTCTCTCTCTCTCTCTCTCTCTCTCTCTCTCTGTCTCTCTCTCTGTCTCTCTCTCTCTGTCTCTCTCTCTCTCTCTCTCTCTCTCTCTCTCTCTCTCTCTCTCTCTCTCTCTCTCTCTCTCTCTCTCTCTCTCTCTCTCTCTCTTGTCTCTCTCTCTCTCTCTCTCTCTCTCTCTCTCTCTCTCTCTCTCTCTCTCTCTCTCTCTCTCTCTCTCTCTCTCTCTCTCTCTCTCTCTCTCTCTCTCTCTCTCTCTCTCTCTCTCTCTCTCACTCTCACTCTCTCTCTCTCTCTCTCTCTCTCTCTCTCTCTCTCTCTCTCTCTCTCTCTCTCTCTCTCTCTCTCACTCTCTCTCTCTCTCTCTCTCTCTCTCTCTCTCTCTCTGTCTCTCTGTCTCTCTCTCTCTGTCTCTCTCTCTCTCTCTCTCTCTCTCTCTCTCTCTGCTCTCTCTCTCTTACTCCCTCTCTCTCTAAACTCTCCCATTCAATATAACAGGACCAATCCTCTTACTTCTCCAGAGGAGGAAAAGAAAGACGTGCGTCACAATTTGAAAGCCATTAACAACGAGGCCAAGTCGACCCTTGAGGAATTGGAAAAGGAATACCAGCCGTCTCCCTATCTGGTTCGTTTAACTGGCAAAGGAAAGATGGGAAAAATGTATTGAGGAGAGGCGGGAAGAGAGGCTTTTGAGCTATTGTTCAATATCGAAAAATTTGCTGTTTTTTGTGAAAAGTATTTGAGCTCATGTTTGGTGTTTTGTGTGACATGTTATGTAGATTGGATGAAGATATTTGAGTTGCTAGAAATCAAGTTATTTATCTCAAAGTCCTTCAGGTCGGGTCAATAAGTTTGAGATAGCGGTGAATTGAGATTTCCGTGTCGTACCACTCATATCCGATCCCCGTGATACCGATACGTGTCACCCATCCCATCCTCTCATCACCCATCGCATTCACATGTCAGTCACATCAGGCATAGATATACCTAAATCTAGAATTTATTCACCCAGCGCTTGTCTACTCAGTCACATTCACATGTCAGTCACATCAGGCGTAGATATACCTAAGTATAGAATTTATTCACCCAGCACTTGTCTACTCAGTCACACAAAGAACAAAGTGCATGACATGAATACCCCTCCCCTCCCCTCCCCCTCCCATGGCCACACACACAATTTCCGAGTCCACATTACCGCTGAAGAATATTGCCTTGTACATACTGTGTAATCAAGAGGGCTAAGTAGCTATTCTCGTACCTCCTAATCTCTTTCCTTGCGTAAAATTCTAAAATTTAAGCATTAAAAAATTTTTTTCTCCACATTCTATGGGAGTTCGATAGTTTGAGAAAGCCGTGTTGCTGGTACGAAGAAAATAGAGGGATTAAAAATAGACGTAGAGAAAAGTTTGAGAGAGCAGTGAATTAAAAGTTTTTTTATTTTCGAGAGTCAAGTGTTGCACTGTATATTATGTTCTTTGGAGAGAATTTAAAGTCTTTGTGTATTGTCAGGCTGCTGGTACATAGCTTTGTATACAAGACAGCAAGCATCTGCCCACTGCCCGAGGAGCTGAAATGTGAACGTGGATCCCTAGAGAGTTGCTGCTATCTGAGATGCAGGACAGAAATGGATGGCGAAGGAAAATCATAAGTGCCCAAGTCAAATGCAAGTCCCAAAGCCGGAGCTTATCCTGCTTTCATAATGTGACAAGTTCCTTCAAGGCCATTATGGCCCAAGGAAACAACGGCGGACCTAGCTTTGTAAGGATTCGCTTTGACCTCATGATCCGTAGTCCGGCAGCCTAAACACTAATCCATACAACCCCAGTCAAATGAATATGATGAAAGCGCCCATCGATTTTGCATGAAAAAATAATCATACGGAGATTAACGGAAATTATGTTTTTATCACCATAAAGAATAGTTCTGTCACAAATAATCACCTCCTGGCCATTGAAATAATCCTACCAGAAACCCTGAGATCACCTTAGTCTGAAACGCGAGGAGGTTTTTGAAAGGCTCCCAAGATGTTTTAGAAGAGGAAAATAGGCTAATGCTTACACGTACCCATTTCCAACAAACAGATTTATCACCTGGGTCAAACGCGATGGGATAAATGAGTAAATTATGTTTCCTTGTTATTTAACTCTTTCCCAAGGAAAACAACCACCAAGAGGCGGACCTTCAGGCTTTGTTTTCTAAGGATTCAGAACTCGGGACCTCATGATCCGTAGTCCGAAAGCCTAAAACACTCCCAAGCTGATGCCATACAACCCCAGTCAAATGAATATGATGAAATGCGCCAGACGATTTTGCATGAAAAAATAATCATAACGGAATTTAAGGAATTCTTTATAAATCTCACCTATAGCTTGAGTTGTTTATAATTATGTTTTTATCACCATTGTAAAGAATAATCACGTTCTGTCATCCAGGCCATTCTCAACTCAAATATTCTTGTGTTCTTTTGTTTTTTTTTTTTTTGTCCTATTTCAGATCTTACTACATTTCAGCTTGCCTGAAAATATACGAAGAGCTAGATTTGAATAATAATGATAATAATAATAATAATAATAATAATAATAATAATAATTAATAATAATAATAATCTTGACAATTAATAATAATAATAATAATAATAATAATAATAATAATAATAATAATAATAATATTAATAATAATAATAATAATAATAATAATATTAATAATAATAATAATAATAATGTTCCATAATTTTGGTGGCACAGGTTGAAAATGACTTTTATAAATAATGAAAGTGTCAAAATTTAAAAAATTCCTTTTAAGAAATGTTTTCAGTAGCATGGCCTTGGATGACCTTAAAATACTGGCTCTTAGGGAATTAATAATTCGTTGGTGTTCAGGGGAGATAATTTCTCCCACTCCCGTCTCCCTCAAAAACCTAGAACGAACACAAACAAAACAAAGTTTCACCCCAGACTTCAATTCAAGATTTGATCTGGTCAGTTACTATGAAGAGGAAAGGAGAAGAACAAAAACTACATCAGGCTGTCAAATAACTACTAGGTCAGACAGTCAAACGTACATAATCCCACTCTCAGATATTGATGGTCACTTGAACTCATTTTCCTCTGTACCATAAGACTGTGTATGGGAGAAAATTGCAAGCAGAAGTAAAACTAAGTAGTCGCATTGTAGACTTCAAAATGGAATTTTAAAATACATCACATTAAAATGACAATTTGATTGTCCATAATTGTGAGTGGATTTGACAAAATTTCTTAAGGTGAACAATTTCTAAATGTGTCCCCCCTTGCATTAACTGATAACCCAATACGTTCTGAGCATATTAAACTTTATTTGATGAAAATTGGTAGCACTTTTAAAGAAGTTATGAATTTTTTTGTAAGAAGAATTTCAAGAATGCAGGAGACCTCATTTTGAGAAAATCACGTTCCTCAAAACTTTTTCTTTTATTTCAAAGAAAGTTTCCAGTTATGGGCTAAAAATACATTTCTAAGCACTTTCAGGGCAAAGAATTTCATCATACACGATTTTTTAACCAATAATCATGCAAAACTCAATTTTCATACAAATTTACCTCAGCTCACATTTTCCATATTTTCTTGGTTTGAACCCCTTTCACCTTACCACGGTTTTTTTGTCAGATCCACACACAATACGTTCAAAATCACACTGACAGTAATACTTAGTTATGAGAAATAAAAAGAAGGAAAACTTTTGAAACATACTTTGTTTTTCTTGTAGCCTACACAGGAATGCATACTTACTTGGCACTTTTTTTCTTCTTGTAGGAATGCATACTTACTTGGCACTTTTTTTTTCTTGTAGGAATGCATACTTACTTGGCACTTTTTTTTTTCTTGTAGGAATGCATACTTACTTGGCACTTTTTTTTCTTATCATTTTTCCCTGAATTCAGATGTAATTCATGAGGACGTATTACTCTTTATGAGAGAGTGAAGACAAAAGGTTACGTGAGACTCATGACCAACATGGGACCACTCAGTCTTGAGCTCCACTGTGATATGGTAAAGAAAATGACATGACATAATTAATATGATATATGACATACAGCAGTGAATTTATGAGAGGTTTTACATTTACTACCACTGATATTCATGTTGCTGGTAATGAGAGCATTTGAACATTAATTGCCCATATATGGAAGTGTGGACTTGTGTTACCAGTTCTGACTACAATAATATTGTACTATAGTGAAATAATACTATTGTCGCTCAACTGTCTAGTCTCAACATGAAAAGCACAGTTTGTAGCAGGTAACCAGGTGTGTAATGGTATAGGACGACCCTATTTTTTCATTCGAGGATCATAGCTTTGTGAGGGCCTCAAAATATGATAATAATATGATAATTTGTCACAAAACTGGTGACGGCTAAAATTGTCTTCAAAGGCTATTTTTTCACAGAAAGACAATAATTCAGATTTGGGAATGTTTGTAATAAAAGTAAAACTAAGAAGTGAAACTAGAAAGAAATGCCATTATCTCAATTTTGATATGTTTAATAAATGGCCTATTCCAGGTGCCGCATATCCCCTCTTTCCCATGGAACTTGCCGACCTAACCTTGCTAGGATTCTAATCCGGGACCACATGATCCCCAGTCCGGTAGCCTAACCACTGCCACCGAGGTCATTTTCCACTACAACATAGCATAACTGTATATTTGTAACAATTTAAATGTTCAGTCAACAATGAAAGCAAGTGGCCATTTATACAGTAATATGTATATGATGAGCCATTTTCAAAATGTTTGATCCATTTTGTTCCAAGGAATTCTATTTTTGAAATCAGTATAGAAATAAAATTATGTTGATATTGTTTAGCTTGTTCCATAGTATTTCTGAACCCTATTTCATGCATTAATTAGAGCATAAATTTGATTTGCCTGTTATAAGAAAATGCTTTGAAACAGGAGACGAGTGTGTGACAGGTGTCATGGAGGGAGGGAGTAAAAGAGAAGAGAGAGAGAGAGAGAGAGAGAGAGAGAGAGAGAGACTCCGTCTCCCCAGAGAAAGAGAGAGAGAGAGAGAGAAAACATGAGTTTTTCACCCCAGACTTCAATTTAGAGAGAGAGAGAGGAGAGAGAGAGAGAGAGAGAGAGAGAGAGAGAGAGAGAGAGAGAGAGAGAGAGAGAGAGAGAGAGAGAAATAAGGGAGGACAGTCAAGAGAGACAGGGAGGGAGAGAGAGGAGAGAGAGGAGTGAGAGAGAGAGAGAGAGAGAGGGGGAGGGAGACTGAGGGAGGGAGGGAGGGAGGGAGGGAGGGACTAAGAGGGAGAGGGAGGGAGGGAGGGAGGCAGGGAGGGAGAGAGAGAGAGACACACACACACACACAGATAGACAGAGAGAGAGAGAGAGAAAAAAAATCTGCTACATGGAAAACAGCCTAGTTTAAGGCGGACCTACCTCTACACATAGAATTATTATTGTATTATGATCCATCTGGCGTGGTTGCCTTTCTTCTGCCCTTCATTCTTAAATATTTGAAATTTACAGGAGACTGCAAAGACTAATATTACAAATTGCATATATGTTTGTCTCCCCAGACCCTTTAATGTTTTTGGTCTAATGTTCTTTTCCTCAGGTTCCAAAGACGTGTGAAAATTTTATAAAACATTGTGCGAATGGCTACTACAAGAATACAATTTTCCACAGATCAAACGCAACTTTATGGTATGTATAAACTAAAGCAATCTTTGATTTTTTATAATAATATATTTTTATTGATTATCTTCTGTAGCTAACATGTAAATGTACTTGAACTAATTTTAAAGTTCTTTTTGTCTGACTAAACATAATGTAGTTTCTTTCCAAAATTCCAAAATTCAATTTTATCTCAGATAGGAAAAACAGACCAACAATATCGTATATTTATTGATATACGTAGGATGTTTAAGGATCTGTTTTACAATGCTCATTACTATTGATATCAACATTTATTGTGGTTTCAGATTCAAGGCGGTGATCCGGAGGGAACCGGAACAGGTAACGATCAACCATTATTATTTGAGTTCTGTCATAAGTTACTTTATAGGCTCCATGGAGGTGAAGGAAATGACATTTATTGATATTAAAGCTCCAAAGGAACAAAGACGAGACACATACAAGGATTAGACAGAAAAATCTTGGCCACCATGGAAATTGAACCCCCGACCTCTGCCTTTAATATTATTTATTGTCATTTCCTTCACTTTCACATGCTCCTTGCCTCACTGTTTGTCTTTAGGCTCCATGAACAAATTGTGTTGTAACCGTCCGTACAGTACGGAGTTTGGAAAGAAAGAAATGAGTTGTTCATTGGTCAGGAAAATGGAGAAGACACAAAGAACACAGAATGGGCACTGTCATGATTCATTTGAAACTACAGTCCAGTCTGTATTCCCTGCAAACTACAGGACAACCTGTATTCCATTTGAGTCCAGTCTGTATTCCCAAACTACAGTCCAGTCTGTATTCCCAATACAGTACAATCTGTATTCCCCAAAACTGGTACAGCCTGTATTCCCCAAACTACAGTACAGCCTGTATTCCCAAACTACAGTACAGCCCGTATTCCCCAAACTACAGTACAGTCTGTATTCCCCAACCTACAGTACAGCCCGTAAAACTACAGTACAGTCTGTTTTCCCCAAACTACAGTACAATCTGTATTCCCCAAACTACAGTACAGTCTGTAAGAAACTATAGTACAGCCTGTATTCCCCAAACTACAGACAGTACAGTCTGTAATAAGTCTATATTCCCCAAACTACAGTACAGCCTATATTCCTCAAACTACAGTACAGTCTGTATTCCCCAAACTAGGGAACAGCCTGTATTCCCCAAACTACAGTACAGCCTGTATTCCCAAACTACAGTACAGCCTGTATTCCCCAAACTAAGTATGGGAGTATTCCCCAAACTACAGTACATCCTGTATTCCCAAACTACAGTACAGCCTGTATTCCCAAACTACAGTACAGCCTATATTCCCCAAAGAACAAATGCCCTATATTCCTCAAACTTGTACAGTCTGTATTCCCCAAACTACAGTACAGCCTGTATTCCCAAACTACAGTACAGCCTGTATTCCCCAAACTAGACAGTACAGCCTGTATTCCCCAAACTACAGTACGGTCTGTATTCCCCAAACTACAGTAATTTGAAATTTGTATTCCCCAAACTACATTAAGTCTGTATTCCCCAAACTACAGTAAGTCTGTATTCCCCAAACTACAGTACAGTCTGTATTCCCTAAAACTACAGTACAGTTTGTATTCCCCAAACTACAGTAAGAAAATTATTCCCAAACTACATTAAGTCTGTATTTCCCAAACTACAGTACAGTTGTATTCCACAAACTACAGTAAGTCTGTATTCCCCAAACTACAGTACAGTCTGATTTTAAACTACAGTAATCTTTTCCCTGACTACAGTACAGTCTGTATTCCCTAAACTACAGTAAGTTTGTATTCCCCAAACTACAGTAAGTCTGTATTCCCCAAACTAATGTAAGTCTGTATTCCCCAAACTCAGTACAGTCTGTATTCCCCAAAACTACAGTAAGTCTGTATTCCCCAAACTACAATAAGTCTGTATTCCCAAACTACAGTACAGTCTGTATTCCCCAAACTACAGTAAGTCTTGTATTCCCCAAACTACAGTAAGTCTGTATTCCCAAACTACAACAGTCTGTATTCCCCAAACTACAGTAAGTCTGTATTCCTACACTACAGTAAGTCTGTATTCCCCAAACTACAGTACAGTCTGTATTCCCAAACTACAGTACAGTCTGTATTCCCTAAACTAAGTAAGTCTGTATTCCCAAATTACAGTGAAGTCTGTATTCCCCAAACTACAGTACAGTCTGTATTCCCCAAACTACAGTGCAGTCACAGTACAGTCTGTATTCCCCAAACTACAGTAAGTCTATATTCCCCAAACTACAGTACAGCCTGTATTCCCCAAACTACAGTACAGTCTGTATTCCCCAAACTACAAGTCTGTATTCCCCAAACTAGTAAGTCTGTATTCCCTAAACTACAGTACAGCCTGTATTCCCCAAACTACAGTACAGTCTGTATTCCCAAACTACAGTACATCCTGTATTCCCAAACTACAGTACAGCCTGTATTCCCCAAACTACAGTACAGCCTATATTCCCCAAACTATAGTACAGCCTGTATTCCCAAACTACAGTACAGCCTGTGTTCTCCAAACTACAGTACAGTCTGTATTCTCCAAACTACAATACAGCCTGTATTCCCCAAACTACAGTACAGCTTGTATTCCCCAAACTACAGTACAGTCTGTCTTCCCCAAACTACAGTACAATTTGTATTCCCTTAACTACAGTACAGCCTGTATTCCCCAACCTACAGTTCAGTCTGTATTCCCAAACTACAGTACATATTCCCCAAACTACATACAGGTCTGTATTCCCTTGGTCTGTATTCCCCAAACTCCTTAGGACCAGAAGATTTAGTTCATGGAATAATTTTTTGTGGAATATCGTAATACAAAGAAGGATCTTGGATGGGACTTGATCAAGAGTTTGGGAATTCCGTGTTTTTGGTGAACACGTGTTCGACGAACACTGGCTGTTCTGTATTTGTTACGACGGTATATATGGAGTAGGCAGTGTACTCTAGATCTAGATGTTGATGTAGACAATCTAGTAACACCAAGGATTAATAATTATAACAAGGCTGTTTGTTATACTCACAATCAACAATTTCCATGAGATGAAGCAAATTTACAATGCTCTATCATGAGCAACGCCCGCTGTTTATAATCAAAACCAAGACATTTCTAGAATCAGAAATTTCCACAACATTCCAAATGTATCGACACACTTTGATACCGTATTAGAGAATTCTCTCGCTTTCCAGATATAACGAATCGATACTAGGGCACACCAAAACGATTACGTCACAAACTCACCATAGGCTTTACACACACTAAAATTAATTACGTCACAGGTTTACCTTCCCTAGGGAAATCCTCTACAAAACCATAAGTAAATACATTACATTATTCATGTTAGACCCTGTAACTGTTCAATCTGTTGGGATACAGTTGCAACGTTAAACAATTGATTGATATGGGAACTGCGGTTCTTCATTAATACAGGTTACTACATGAAGAAGAAGGAGAAGAAGAGTTGTTACAAGCATGTTTAAAAAAATTTTTTTTTTTTTTATAGTTTCCCAATTCTTCTTTGCTTTTTTTTATTCACTGAATTCAATCAATGCTTTCTCAAATATTTGTCTGCCGCACGATTTCGCCATCAATGCATGTTTAAAAGGGAAAACAAATCCCATGTTGATTCATCATGTAGCATGTATCGTGTATCATTCTCCACCATCACTTACAACTACTACAGGTGGTCAGTCAATTTGGGGCGAGCCTTTCAAAGACCGATTCAAACCCAACCTGACCCATACAGGCAGAGGTGTGCTAAGTATGGCCAACAGTGGGCCAGACACGAATAAATCCCAGTTGTAAGTTGATCATTTAGATGTGTATTTATCTATCTCTCTATCTATCTATCTCTCTATCTATCTATCTATCTATCTATCTATCTATCTATCTATCTATCTATCTATATATATCTATATATCTATCTATTTATTTATCTGTCTATCTATCTAGATATCTATCTATCTATCTATTATCTATTCTATATTATATATCTATCTATCTATCTATCTATCTATCTATCTCTCTATATATCTATCTATCTCTCTATATCTATCTATCTATCTATCTATCTATCTATCTATCTATCTCTCTCTATATATCTATACATCTCTCTATATCTATCTATCTATCTATATATATCTCTCTCTCTCTCTCTATATATATATATATATAATTATGAGTTGGTCGTTCTTTGTTCACCATAGGCTCTGTTGCCAGGCCACTAAGAGTATCACCATATTTTGCATGTAGGTTTTAAATGATCCCAACATCGTTTTAATTTAAGGAAGTTTTCTACCACAAATGACATTTTAGTTATTCAAAATGTCGTCATTGTTTCTCCGTCTCTGAATAAAATTTTCATTCACCTAAACCGCCATTTTGAACAGGTTTTATAAATAATTAAAAAGTTGGAATAGTACCGTCCACGCCTACCTGCGCAACCCTCGTATCGAATGCTGACCCCATCTAATAATCGCACTGTTATCGCCTGAGGTGTGACATACTTGTTTACTTATAGTTATTTGTGCCGGTGGATTTGATGTTTGAGTCCGGTTCAAGTATTAACTGTTTCTGACTTGGAACAGAAAGAGAAAGAAACATTAATGTATCCCTCTGTCTGGTGACAATCCTAAGCTAATCGCTTACTGCAACCACCTCTGATTTTAAAACCATTGGAAAAAAAACCCCATCAAACCCTAGTAAAGCTAAATTTAAGAAAAGTATTGGTATTAATTGAAATTGTTTGAGAACAAAATCTGTAATTGTAATTTGTTTCTTTCTCCCCATTGTACCTTTGCAGTTTTGTTACTTACCGATCTTGTCGGCACCTTGATGGAAAACATGCTGTGTTTGGCAGGTAAGAATAAGCCGTAGATTAAGAAATAACGTATTCTCTATTGAACACAGTGGATCTCTCAGCATGTTGAAACTAAATGATTCCAATACCTTCTTTAAAATTGTAAAGTTTGCCCGGGGAATTAGTATCGGATTTCGACACAAAGTTTTCAATACTTTTTTTTTTTAGTTTTAGTGTATTTATGGCCCAGCTTCCTTTCTTCAATTTGACTTCAACTCTGGAGAGATTAAGAATGTTGTGTGTGTTAAAAAGCCGATCGCGCACGTTGTTGTATGGTTCGTGTCAAAGGGAGAAAGGCAGAGGGCAATGTGCATATTTTAAGTCCGATCGCACACGTGTGTGTGTAAGAAGGGTAGACAGAGAATATTTGTGTGTGTTTAATGCGACCAATCAAGCATGTGTGTATTAGTATTAGAGGATGGGAATGTATCCTTAAAATGTATTTTCATTTCATTGTTTTTTCTCTCTCATTGGCTGAAGTAAAGCTTAAAACTAGCTTTTTGATTGGTCAGGCAATCATAGTTGAGAAAACTGTTGTTATCTTAGCGTCATCAGTGAACCTTGGTAGAGTCCAATAAGATAGGAGATATCAGGTCTTAAGGTGTGAAGAATAGACCCTTCTGTTTCAGAGTGAGAAAGGATTTTATGTGTCTACTTAAGATCCTGGTCAGGCTAACATCCCACTTTTTAATTTCCTGAAGGGTGAGATGTTAGGCAGACACTACTATATGTCTTGTGATAACATTTATACACGTACATGTCCTTTTAGACGCATGCCTAGTCTACATGTGTAAAGTAAGTAAAGTACCTTCAAGGCCATTACGGCCCATAGAGCTGGAGCTTATCATGGTTTCAATAGCGTAAAGTGGAACAGGTGACAATAGTCACCTCCTGGCCAGGACGCTAGTCTGAAGCAGGATTTCACTCCCAAGCTAGTGCTTGTACCCATTTGCACGGATAGAGTGGGGAAAATGCGTGTTAAGTTTCTTTCCCAAGAAACACGTCGGACCTAGCTTTGCTAGGATTCGAACCGGGATCTCATGATCCCCAGTCCGACAGCCTAACCGCTCGGCCACCGACGCCACGTAATCTAGATGTGTATGAAAGTCAAATTTTGATGCTATACTGAAACTTAAGGGATGTAAATTAGTACACAAATGAAATATTCAAAATATTTTTTCTACTTTTTCTGTTGACCAGAGTGGTAGGAGGGCTGAAAACATTGGATAAAATGGAAGCCATAGAGGTGGATAAGAAGGATAAACCAAAGGTGAGAAAACAACAAAAATAGACAACCTCTTTCTCTTCATCATGGAGAGCTGACTGACTCAATTCATCATTACTCAAATTACTGTCAGCGGGCATGACACGTTATATTTATGTATTAACTCATTAAGATTTAACCCCGCCTCGAAAACGGTCGCATGCTAGACAGCCCGCTGTGTTTAGCCTTGCCAAATCCAGCCGCCTGCAAAATATGTTGCATTGTTCAAGCCGGGCAAATCCGACCTTGGGTAACACCTCCTCTTTCAGCAATTAGATTGGCTCGTCAAACCTATTTTTGTTACTTATTTTGAATGCTATTATTTCTAGAAAGCTGATTGGTCCGTTTAAGTTTCAGCCTCTTTCTGACACTAAAGGTCACTATCCTAATGCAATAGTGTCACTTTCTGTGAAGCCCGTCATTGGTTGTATTTTTTGCTGTAATACTGCCTTTGCTGTACATACACTACACATTTCTTCGTTCCGCGTCAATTGTGTACGTTTTCTGTGTTTGTTTTTGTCATCAATTTTGTCGCAATGGACTGTTACAATAGTGACATGGAGTGAGAAGAATCATTTTCCTAACGCCACCCATCAGAAGCACACTGACTGGAAGTTTAGAAAATGTAAACGCACCAAGGCGATCTGGTTGCCGGGAAGTTGAATCTAGGCCAGCATCTTCTGGTCGGGGAATCCACACACTAATGAGTTAAGTGCCGATTCGTTAAAGTGACATTACTGTGTGTAGTGTGCAACTGATGTATATCAACTCCTCATTTACTTCGCTTCGAAAAACTCAAAAGTCGGCGATAGAAACTTGAAAAAAATGACACAGTGGGCCTACATGTTAAAATGTTTCTTACTGCTGACATTCAGATGCCATGTAATGCAAAAACAAAAACATTAAAACGTGAACCTGTTCTCATTCATGAGATTGAGCGATTGCACCAGGAGACAAAGCCATAATGATGGATCTTTAGTCCACGTCCCCTCATAAGTACAAACTCACAAACTTTACATCACTGATCCCCCAGTAAGCCATATCATTCATTTTCAAGTTCGTCTAAACTCCCTTGGGAGCATACTAACACTTTTGACGGGATCTTTCTCTACATATGAAAGGTTCCTTCAAGGCCCTTACGGCCCATGGAGCCACAGCTTATTCCAGTTTCTATAGCGTGAAGCAGAACAGGTCATGAAAATCACCTCCTGGACAGGACGCTAGTCTGACTGACACAGGTTTTTACTCCCAAGCTAGTGCTTGTTCCCTTTTGTACCTGGGAAAAATACGTGTTATGTGTCTTTCCCAGGATTCGAACCTGGGACCTCTTGATCTCTAGTCTGGCAGTTCAACCACCAACACCACTCTTTACCTATAGTTGGGTACTCATTCACACCAGAGTGAAGTAAGGAAAGCAGAGCGAAGTGCCTTTCCTAAAGTACAATGGTGTGAACCCCCCCCCCCCCCCCTCCCGTCCAAAAACAAGAACAACACCACCCCCAACTCTTAGCCACCAAGGCTTTGTACCAGTGTTGTCGTTATTACAACCTCAACAAAACACTTCTGACAAAGCTACAAACACCATTTCTCACAATGCAACCAAGCCTACAAAATTAAGAACAATTATTTTTATTTTTTCCCTTAGATTTAATAACATTGATTTGCTATAACATGATTAGATCTTTAAAAATAGACATTAAATGTCAGCACCAGAAAGAAAGAAAGAAAACGGTAATCGCTTCACAATAAAAATATCACGTTGAAAGTGTGTTTGCTTTCCTTCTCTAGCGAGATACATCCTTTGAATTTTTTTAAAGAGTGAACACATTTTTCTGATCCACACATATGTTTTTAGCCGTGGTGTGACTCAATCTGGCGTCATGCCTGTAGGTAGATGGTCGTGTCCTGACCGTGAGGGGTCGCCATTTCCGCGGCCAGATTTTTCTCCATGATTTTCACCTCCAGTGCGAGCTTTGCGTTTTTCAGTTCTAACTGTTTCGTTTGCAACATGAGTTTCCTTTTTTCGAGGATAAGATTTCCCTTTTGGATGTCAATCAGTTCTTTGGCCGCTGCCGTAAGCTCTGGCGAGCTCTGAATGGCGGAGCCAATCAGACGGACAGGGTAATGCAGCAGGTGCCGCTGGGTTCGGAACTCTTCCTCGTCGCTGTCAGAGCAGCTGGATTCTGGGTCCAGCGGAGAATTGGGATCGTCATGATAGACAAAGCAGTCATCGCCGCCGTCATCATTGCTATCGCTTTGTTGTTGTTTCTCCTTGCTTTTGTTGATCAGCGATATGCTCGATCTGTTCCCGCCTGGTGGAATGTTTTCCAGGCTGTTGCTGTCCAATCGCATAGATTTTGAGAGCGGTTCAAACTCAGCTTGGCTTAAAGATGACACAGAGTTCACTGATGGAAGAAGAAAAATGAGTATGGTCGTTAATCATTCACACAGACTACATTCTATTAGGAATGACAACAATGTGTTATCAAACTCATGACATTAAAGAAAGAGATATGTTGTTAGAGGTATGTATATATTTTGAATAAAACTATTTCAAAGTTGGCTATTAATGATAAAAAATATGAATTCACTTCCTTCAACTTTAAAAGGTCGTTGGTTCAAATTCAAACCCTGACAGTTGAAAGATTTTCTCGAGTTTGTTTCAAGTAAACCCCTCAACTGTTGCCGCATGGATAAAGTCGTAGGTTAAATGTTACAACGTCTAGTCTCTGTAAATAAGCATTCTAATTCTACATAATGTGTCCGACTTGTACGTCATCAGATAAAGTAAAGTAAGATCTTTGTTGGACGAGATTAGCACCATCCGTATCTTAGTTTTAACCTGGAAAGTCACAATTATTATGGTCTCTTTTCTCGACTTTAATTAATTTGTAAACAAATGAAACAAAATGAAATTCAACCAGATCTATTGGTTATAGAATCCTTTGAAACACAAATCAATCAAATAAACTTTATGTGATGTGAGGGCACAAGCTAAAAAAAAGAAATCTTCAATGTTCACAAACTCTACATCTTGTAAAAATGTCAAACAAATACAATCTACACTATCACTTATGTGGCGTCTGTGGCCAAGCAGTTAGGCTGCTGGACTAGGGATCATGAGGTTCTGAGTTCGAATCCTAACAAAGCCAGGTCCGCCGTTGTGTTCCTTGGGAAAGACACTACACGCATTTCCCCCACTCTACCCAGGTGCAATTGGGTACAAGCACTAGTTTGGGAGTAAAAACCTGCGCCAGATTAGCGTCCTGGCCAGGAGGTGATTATTGTCACCTGTTCCCCTTCACGCTATAGAAACTGAGATAAGCTCCGGCTCTATGGGCCTTGAAGGAACTTTATTATCACTTTACTATTAGTATGATTCCTTACAAAAATGATATCACAATTCCCCAATTGATAACATGGTTATTTTTTATTTCCCTTGGGGTAAACTAAACTGACCGTCCTTTATTGCTGCTGCAATGAGAGCGTGAACATCTGTGTTTTTCATATCGACTTCTTTGCGTTCAATACGATTGTGATCGCTGGTCATATCCAGCTCTCCTCTTTTCATCCGTGACAAGTTGTAAACCTTGTTGGGGAAAAAAAGAGAGAAGAACGAAATTTGAGCAAATTAAATATAATAACATATAATTCCCATACACCCAAAGGTAGAATAGGAACTGATAAAGAAAGAGAGAAGATATAATAAAGTGTTGGGCAAAAATCTGAATTTTTATCCGAAAATCATATTGTCCAACTTACTTAGTGCTAGTGTATATCTGCTTCACACATGCGTGACCATTGACCTTCTTCGTTTAAATTGAAATTTACCCCATTCACCATGTGTGGTGATCTCAGAATGAATTATGAGGGAAACCATGAGATGAAAGGGAGGTGAAATGGTTGAAAGGAAAGAAGTAAGAAATGTATCAGCAGCGCCGCCAAATGCCCACGTCACGATTGACAATACGAACCAAGGAAACATCCGTCATCATAAAGGCATATACACACACAAATATCTATTGACTGGCCCTTAAGACGACATTAAATGAACTTCTTGGTATGAGTTACTTGCTACCGAAATGCCTCTTAACTTCCTTCTCCCCGTCATTGAGTAGATTTTGACTCAGTTTGTCAGCCACGACACAATCCAACTAAGGGACTTAAATCAGTTTGGTTCTTTAACTCTTTCCTCAGTCCCCAGCGGCCCAAAGATCTTACCGGAGAGTGGTAGATAGGTTTGTGCCTATTATAGGCCTAATAATAATAAAGTAAATAAAATATGAAATAACTATACATTACGACGACTTTCCACGATGATCATTTTGCCGATTGCTGGTTATTTGGCTCTGGATGGTGGTTTCCGATCGCAAGATTTGGGAATGTAAATATAAAACTGACTCACTGAACGGTTCATTCAATCTTCAGGATCTACCAATGTTATCAGTCAAATTGACTCATAGATCACATGAATAAAACCATAACAATTTCAAGCCCATATGCAAGTAGATCTCTTTATTTTATTTTTAGCGTTAAATGAATGAAATTTCTTTCCTTTTTGTTTTTAGGCTCAGTAATGCCAACTGTGATATAAAAACTTTGTCATTTCGATATATGTATACTATAGTCAAGTTTGATAATATTATTTTCTGTATTCTGGTTATTTTGATACGCAAAACTTTAAACTTCTGGGCTGTAAGAATTGCAGTGTGGCAACATCAAGAAGGTCACTGACTGACTATTCCTATTCAGTGTTTACAGAGGCTTCTGTCTAATCGTTAAAAAAACTTCCATCCACGTTTACTAATTAGGAAGCCTACTCGCAATAATAATAATAATGCCACGCAATGGTGGTTTTAGTGTTAACAATATCATTGGTGAGCAAACTGACGAAATGAACTTAATCGCAACTCTCCTGAAATAAATAGGCCTACCTGTTGACGGGGAGGAAGTTGGAATGTGTTGGGGTCAATGGCGTGATTGTGAAGTTCATAGATGTCAAAGAGCGTCAGGCTTTGCAAATCAGACGTGAGTTTGAACCGCAAATACACTGGACAGTTGAGACGCTTGGCGCTAAAATTAAACAGGGTTTTATCATAATGTAATACTACAGTTAAATATATGTATAATAATGCATTATTATGGAATAAAATATAACAATTAAAATTTGAATGAAAAGGACAATTTAAAATGATTTTTTTTTACCATATTTAGACTTAGTGCATATATGAATTTCAATGATATTGAAAAGAAAAACTTCAAAAGATAAAAGGTGGTAGAGGGGGAAAGGGGGGGGTTCAAATAGACCAATACAAGTTTCAGATTAAGAGTTTTTGGACAAAACGGTTTTTTGAATGTAGATCATCTCACCCGACATTTTTTATTCTGGTTGCAGGCTTTTGCTTGAGCTCTCCATGGCATTTACAGCAATAGGTGATAGAATGATACATGAGATTTTTGTTGACAAGGTGGTACACTTTGGGGATGATCTGGAGGAGAAATGATACACTTTTTACAACTATAGGACTTGCAAATTGACAGTATTGACACAAATAGCCCATGGAATGTTTACAATATCAAGGATGAGACAAAAAGTTTAGAATTTTTATTGGAATTTACCCCGTCTATCTCAAGTTGTGATTTACGGGTGAATTAAGAAATGGCCGCAAGATGAAAGATAAGTGAAAGAGTGAAAGGAAAAAAGCAAAATCTACTGGCAGCACCCCCAACTTTCCAATGCAGGCAAGAAGTAATGTAATTTCTTTTTTTCTCTTTTTGGTTGCTCAAAGAGAAATGAACTCAATTATATAATGTGTATTATAATTATACCTCAAATTGAAGCCATACAATACAGAGTCAGATCCCTCCTTCTCAGCATAGTCTTTATTTAAAAAAAATTTATTAAGGAATTACACCTATTTAGAACGGCTATTTAGACATTTATTTATGTTATGAATGGAAGTTGTTTTTAAACGATTTTTGTATGTGTGACAACAATTTACAAAGATTTAAAAACGTATCTATATTAATGCAACATAAACACCAACAACCTATACCAATGATTACCAAACAAACAAACAACCATCAACAAATAACAATTATACTATACTGTTCATAAAAAGTAACGCATATATCGTTTCTAAAAAAACTGAAGGTACATATATATATAAAAGGACATAATCACGTAATGAAATCTTCACACCTTGATTTATTGACTGTAACAGAAGAAGGGTAAAAAATCAGTTGAAAAGAACTCACACACGATAACTACAAAACACTCTTATGAAATATGAGTCATAAGTCGTAGAAAGGATTGTAAGTATATATAGAAATAATATGTATTACTTTTTTTGACAGTATTCGACTGACTGGCAGGCATCACGCAGTAAACTCCATACCTTTCGAGTTGACTCTGCATTCAAAAGTTTGGAATCTTTCACAATAAGCTGCACATGATTCTCTGTCTGATATTTTTCTAAGGCGTTGCGCAGCTCAATGAAAGATGAAAATTCCACGTTCAGTTCGATTTTTTTGAGTGTGTCTGCCGTGTCCTGAACTTTGCCAGAGGAAGACTGTTTATTTTCAGTCTCGTCCTTTCTTGATTCCTGTTCCTCTGTAGAAATCGGCATTTCGAATCAGCTGGATTTGTGTTGACATCCTGAGTATCCATGGTTACGAATATCATCAGTGATGGTTCATTCTCTTGTTTCTATTACTTCTCCTTTTATTATACTGGTTTTCTTCTTATGCCTGCAACTGAAGAAGATTCTTCATGTGGCCATGTGACTCACTCATCAATCCAGTGATGAACTTAAAGAAGAAAATAACACATTAGAGAACAAAAAAATAAACGTGACAGTAAATATTTATCTATCAAATTTGTTTGCATCCTTTATTAAGTGGAAAGATTTGATGGAAATACATACAACTGTTATAAAAAAAAAGCACTTCAAACTATTTTTAAATACTTTAGATTTATATCATTTGATGGTTCTACTTGACAAAAAGATTGTGCTGTTTTTGTAATTGTAGGCGATATGACTGGACATTCCACTAGTTTTGATCTTGTGCCCTCTGATTTTCCAATATATAATGTCTTGGTTCTACATTTTAAGATCAATCATTGACATTCACTTTGCATTCCGTCATAAATTGTCTGTTGGCAGGTTTCACAAAATGGGTGCCAGAGACATCCCTCTCATTACAAAAATTTTATGACAACAAAACTAGAGCTGTGCCGTCTCATTTCGATTTCCGGCAAAAGATGTGCTATCCGATAACAGTTTTATGTCGCATCTCTGTACAAATGATTTTTCCTCCTATTTTGCTGAAATCTGATTCCCTGTGTTTCTGTCACAGACTGTCTGTCTCTCTCGTTTCATTAATGACCTTTGTTTTCTTGCTTTATAATTCTTAATTCGGGAATAAAACACAAATGTTTAAAAAGGAAACAAAACCAGGAGTTTAAATCTCATTATTGCCATTTCTAGTCTTGTGAAAAATGGATTGCATATAAGTATTAATAGAAAATATCCGTCTAGTGGGAGTAGATCCAGATCTAGGGCTTGTTTGAGTCTGAGATAATTGTTTCAATTCTAGTTTTAACTGTTTAATTGCAGATCATTTAATAATCATAATGGTCTTCATGTTCTTCTGTCATGTCACGAAAACAGATAGATTTCATGAATGGCAAATCTGTGACTTTACAGCATCTATACAGTATTATGCAAATGAGTGTGAAAAGTAGATGGAAGGACTACCATAGTCGGGCACACACTATTACCATCCCTGATCCTGAGCCACAGTGCCCACAGCAACAGACAATACAATTTACAAAGCAATCCAGGAATCCTGCAACTGCAATGACCGTCTCTTAAAACTCTCTTGTTAACTTTTAGCGTATTTAAATTTCTGCATTAGATCACCTTGCAAATTTTCTTCCTTGTTTTAAAGATATACGTTGAGATTATTTTCGATAAATTACGTGGAAAGCGGTCGAAAATAGATAAATCTAGCTCTAGCTCCAGTTAGGTTTCGAAGTCAGGAGGCAGCCATTGACTAAGAACCGTAACTCTTAATTTTTTTTAGGCAGAGGAAAGTGGAAATTAAATCGAAGTCAATTCCGAGGAATATTAGATTATGGACTCGAGTCCTGCTCAGTCACGATTTTGGAGTACTGGAACCGGTGGATCGCGGATTATAAAAAACGACAAACAAGAACTTCTGCTTTTCACTTTGTCTTCCAATAGCTTATCGCCCATGATCTGATACGTCACGATTTGACATTAATTCCTTACCTTAAAAGGAAATTTCCTTTTGACAGCAATTACGAAATGAGATTATGGTTGGTAACGGGTAAACACACAACATCAATGAAATCATCCAAAACATTCAACTCAACAAATGAAAATTGAAATATTTTTTTTCCCGATTGGAAGAGGAGAGGCAAAACATTCTCATTCATAACTTTTCGTATGCGTACTGAATAGGCTTGAAGTTAGTGTTTAAACAAAGGGAGAGACAGACAGACACAGAGAAAAACAGTTTCTCTCTCTGTGACCCTGTCTGTCTGTCTGTCTCTCTCTCTCTCACACACACACACACACACATTCTCTCTCTCTCTCTCTCTCTCTCTCTCTCTCTCTTTCTCTCTCTCTCCCTCTCTCTTTCTCTCTCTTCTCTCTCTCTCTCTCTCTCTCTCTCTCTCTCTCTCCTCTCTCTCTCTCTCTCTCTCTCTCTCTCTCTCTCTCTCTCTCTCTCTCTCTCTCTCTCTCTCTCTTCCTCACACACACACAAACACACAGTTAGTTGTGTGTCAACCATGTTTGATTAGTTCTCTGGTAGAGTTGGGGTGAAAGGGATCTTTTGGTTTATACATGTACTTATACCCATGTATTCCTGGTTAGAATGCAAAAAAAGTGTCACCCATGCTTGCAAGCAAATGTTGAACCATTATGCCAAGGATTCGAACCTGTAACTTCATGGTCTCAAGTCTAGCTGTCTGCAGCGTACATTCAGACCACCCACGCCTCTTTGCTTTCATCATGTATTTCGTCTGTCTTTGTTTAGTTGATTTATAATTTACGTTTGTATGGTATGTATGTATTTATTTTTAAATCTATAATTTACGTTTGTATGGTATGTATGTATTTATTTTTTTTAATTTATAATTTACGTTTGTATGGTATGTATGTACTTATTTTTAAAATTTATAATTTACGTTTGTATGGTATGTATGTATTTATTTTTTAAATTTATAATTTACGTTTGTATGGTATGTATGTATTTATTATTTTAATTTATAATTTACGTTTGTATGGTATGTATTAATTTTTTAAATTCATAATTTACGTTTGTATGGTATGTATGTATTTATTTTTTTAATTTATAATTTACGTTTGTATGGTATGCATGTATTTATTTTTTAAATTTATAATTTACGTTTGTATGGTATGCATGTATTTATTTTTTAAATTTATTTGTTCATTCATTTCAGACAGATATTATTCTTGAAGACTGCGTTGTGTTTACAGATCCATATGAGGAGGCTGACAATCAGGTAAATCCACGATCTCTGTTGTACAGGTATCTTGTTCAGTAGCTGTTGGAAGCAGCTAGCCATATTAAAGCGGTACATGAAGACAAGGTGGCTTCAGTGGCCGAGTGGTTAGGCTGCTGGACTTGGGATCATGAGGGTCCAGGTTCGAATCTTTGTAAAGCTAGGCCCACCGTTGTGTTCCTTGGGAAAGACATGTGACACGCATTTCCTAAATCAGTATACAATGCTAAAGCCCAAGGTAAAAAACCAAAAGGCAGACATTGGAGAAAGTGGATATAATAGAGGCATTGAAGCATAGAAATTTAACATTTTTGGAAGGAAACAGGAAATGTCATCTCGGGCATCTGAACCCATACACCGAAAGGTAAAATAGGAACTGATAAAGAAAGAAACCCATACACCGAAAGGTAGAATGGCAACTGATAAAGAAAGAAACTCATACACCGAAAGGTAGAATGGCAACTGATAAAGAAAGAAACCCACACACCGAAAAGGTAGAATGGCAACTGATAAAGAAAGAAACCCACACACCGAAAGGTAGAATGGCAACTGATAAAGAAAGAAACCCATACACCGAAAGGTAGAATGGCAACTGATAAAGAAAGGAACCCATACACCGAAAGGTAGAATGGCAACTGATAAAGAAAGAAACCCAAACACCGAAAGGTAGAATGGCAACTGATAAAGAAAGAAACCCACACACCGAAAGGTAGAATGGCAACTGATAAAGAAAGAAACCCAAACACCGAAAGGTAGAATGACAACTGATAAAGAAAGAAACCCATACACCGTAAAAAGTAGAATGGCAACTGATAAAGAAAGAAACCCAAACACCGAAAGGTAGAATGGCAACTGATAAAGAAAGAAACCCACACACCGAAAGGTAGAATGGCAACTGATAAAGAAAGAAACCCATACACCGAAAGGTAGAATGGCAACTGATAAAGAAAGGAACCCATACACCAAAAAGTAGAATGGAACTGATAAAGAAAGAAACCCAAACACCGAAAGGTAGAATGGCAACTGATAAAGAAAGAAACCCACACACCGAAAGGTAGAATGGCAACTGATAAAGAAAGAAACCCATACACCGAAAGGTAGAATGGCAACTGATAAAGAAAGAAACCCGTACACCGAAAGGTAGAATGGCAACTGATAAAGAAAGAAACCCAAACACCGAAAGGTAGAATGGCAACTGATAAAGAAAGAAACCCATACACCGAAAGGTAGAATGGCAACTGATAAAGAAAGAAACCCATACACTGAAAAAGAGAATGGCACTGATAAAGAAAGAAACCCATACACCGAAAGGTAGAATGGCAACTGATAAAGAAAGAAACCCATACACTGAAAGGCAGAATGGCAACTGATAAAGAAAGAAACCCATACACTGAAAGGCAGAATGGCAACTGATAAAGAAAGAAACCCATACACTGAAAGGTAGAATGGCAACTGATAAAGAAAGAAACCCATACACTGAAAGGTAGAATGGCAACTGATAAAGAAAGAAACCCATACACCGAAAGGTAGAATGGCAACTGATAAAGAAAGAAACCCATACACCAAAAGGTAGAATGGCAACTGATAAAGAAAGAAACCCATACACCGAAAGGTAGAATGGCAACTGATAAAGAAAGAAACCCATACACCGAAAGGTAGAATGGCAACTGATAAAGAAAGAAACCCATACACCGAAAGGTAGAATGGCAACTGATAAAGAAAGAAACCCATACACTGAAAGGTAGAATGGCAACTGATAAAGAAAGAAACCCATAAACCGAAAGGCAGAATGGCAACTGATAAGAAAGAAACCCATACACTGAAAGGCAGAATGGCAACTGATAAAGAAAGAAACCCATACACCGAAAGGCAGAATGGCAACTGATAAAGAAAGAAACCCGTACACCGAAAGGTAGAATGGCAACTGATAAAGAAAGAAACCCAAACACCGAAAGGTAGAATGGCAACTGATAAAGAAAGAAACCCATACACCGAAAGGTAGAATGGCAACTGATAAAGAAAGAAACCCATACACCGAAAGGTAGAATGGCAACTGATAAAGAAAGAAACCCATACACCGAAAGGTAGAATGGCAACTGATAAAGAAAGAAACCCATACACCGAAAGGTAGAATGGCAACTGATAAAGAAAGAAACCCATACACTGAAAGGCAGAATGGCAACTGATAAAGAAAGAAACCCATAAACCGAAAGGTAGAATGGCAACTGATAAAGAAAGAAACCCATACACTGAAAGGCAGAATGGCAACTGATAAAGAAAGAAACCCATACACTGAAAGGCAGAATGGCAACTGATAAAGAAAGAAACCCATACACTGAAAGGTAGAATGGCAACTGATAAAGAAAGAAACCCATACACCAAAGGTAGAATGGCAACTGATAAAGAAAGAAACCCATACACCGAAAGGCAGAATGGCAACTTATAAAGAAAGAAACCCATACAAGAAAAAGGTAGAATAGGAACTGATCAAGAAAGAAACCCATACACCGAAAGGTAGAATGGCAACTGATAAAGAAAGAAACCCATACACCGAAAGGTAGAATGGCAACTGATAAAGAAAGAAACCCATACACCGAAAGGTAGAATGGCAACTGATAAAGAAAGAAACCCATACACTGAAAGGCAGAATGGCAACTGATAAAGAAAGAAACCCATAAACCGAAAGGTAGAATGGCAACTGATACAGAAAGAAACCCATACACTGAAAGGCAGAATGGCAACTGATAAAAAGAAAGAAACCCATACACCGAAAGGTAGAATGGCAACTGATAAAGAAAGAAACCCATACACCGAAAGGTAGAATGGCAACTGATAAAGAAAGAAACCCATACACCGAAAGGCAGAATGGCAACTGATAAAGAAAGAAACCCATAAACCGAAAGGTAGAATGGCAACTGATAAAGAAAGAAACCCATACACTGAAAGGCAGAATGGCAACTGATAAAGAAAGAAACCCATACACTGAAAGGCAGAATGGCAACTGATAAAGAAAGAAACCCATACACCGAAAGGTAGAATGGCAACTGATAAAGAAAGAAACCCATACACCGAAAGGTAGAATGGCAACTGATAAAGAAAGAAACCCATACACTGAAAGGTAGAATGGCAACTGATAAAGAAAGAAACCCATAAACCGAAAGGTAGAATGGCAACTGATAAAGAAAGAAACCCATACACTGAAAGGCAGAATGGCAACTGATAAAGAAAGAAACCCATACACTGAAAGGCACTATGGCAACTGATAAAGAAAGAAACCCATACACTGAAAGGTAGAATGGCAACTGATAAAGAAAGAAACCCATACACCGAAAGGTAGAATGGCAACTGATAAAGAAAGAAACCCATACACCGAAAGGCAGAATGGCAACTTATAAAGAAAGAAACCCATACACCGAAAGGCAGAATGGCAACTGATAAAGAAAGAAAGAGAAAGAAAGACAATGTGCACCCGCAAAACAAGCAACTCACAAGGCTTCCATTGAAACAGCTGCATTTCTCCAACCCGCCACCTCCGTCATACAAGCCGGGTTTTGCTCTTTCAGATCTTTTCCCTTTTCCAAAATTAAAGGAGTAACTGAAAGAGAACCACTATGACAGTAATGCTGATGTGGAAGCCGATGTGTCAGATTGTGGTGTAGACAACAGTCTGCTCGTTTTTTTGCTGACGGGATGCACCAACTAGTCTGGCGTTAGCGGCTCTGTGTGGATCGCAATCAAGATAAGGTTGAAACATAATAAAGCAAGCAACGATTCTAAGTTTTCTTTTGGTGTATCATTTGCGCAAAAAAAAAGTGTTTGAAAAATAGAAAGTTGTGGTGTTGCAGGCATTACTTTTCAGATGTAGATTTCAATAGCCTGCTTTAGGTTCTTAGGGAATACACCCTTGGATCAAATCAGTATTTTAATTGATTGGGAAAAGATTGTTTTGCCTGCGATCCACAAAACGTTTTATTGTAATTGTTACTCATTCCTTCATTTACGGTCATTAGATCTGCAATGAAAATCCCGCCCAACCCAAGTATCGAGTACTGTACTGGTACTTGGTATCACCCTGCACCCAGTAACCTATTGAGTAGAATGTGGTTAATGAATAATGAGTATCATCATTGTCTACTGGCATGCCTGTAAAATATGTAATAGGAATGAGATATTCTGATTATATGTAATAGGAATGAGATATTCTGATTATATGTAATAGGAATGAGATATTCTGGTTATATGTAATAGGAATGAGATATTCTGGTTATATGTAATAGGAATGAGATATTCTGGTTATATGTAATAGGAATGAGATATTCTGGTTATATGTAATAGGAATGAGATATTCTGGTTATATGTAATAGGAATAAGATATTCTGGTTATATGTGATAGGAATGAGATATTCTGGTTATATGTAATAGGAATGAGATATTCTGGTTATATGTAATAGGAATGAGATATTCTGGTAACCATTTTTTTCTTTCAGCTGAAGCAAGAACGACAGGAGGAACTGGAGCGGCAGATGAAACAAAAGGAGGACAACTCCAAGAAACTGAAAAGGAAAAGCGGTTCAGACGGTTTGAAAGTGTTCAAACAGGGTGTCGGAAAGTACATCAACTCTGGCTCTGTGTGAGTAGACCTCGTCATCGGGCAGGGACTTTTTATTTGATGAATTCTTGCAACCTCCTTTTGTACTTTTATAGCTATTGCAGTCATGATGAAGATTATTTTGTGAAGAGAAAAGAATTGAAGAAAAGGAACAAAATGAAAAAGAATATCCATATAATTACATACACACACATACATAACAATAAGATGCAAACGTACACACACACACACACACACATAACATACGTACAAGGTACATAACAGTAACACTAACATATGTTTGAAACATACATATGTATACATACATTATATACGTACAACTTCTTGATACGTACATTCATACATTTTGTGGTACGAGTACAAATAACTTTTTTTTTATCATCACTGGTATTTCTTCTTCTTCTTCTTCCTGTTCTTCGCCTTTCAGCGTGTCCCGTTAGGGATCGCCACAGCAGTTCATCCGTCTGCATTTCGTCCTATCCTGTTCGTCTCCATCCCTTGTACCATTGAGGCCCCTGTGAAATTTCTTCCAATTCATTGAGGCCCGTGAAATTCCTTCCAATTCATTGAGGCCTGTGAAATTCCTTTAATTCACTGAGGCCCGTGAAATTCCTTCAATTCTCTGAGGCCCGTGAAATTCCTTTAATTCAATGAGGCCCGTGAAATTCCTTCAATTCAATGAGGCCTGTGAAATTCATTCAATTCAATGAGGCCCGTGAAGTTCCTTCAATTCTCTGAGGCCCGTGAAATTCCTTCAATTCTCTGAGGCCCTTAAAATTCCTTCAATTTATTGAGGCCCGTGAAATTCTTTCAATTCACCGAGGCCCGTGAAATTCCTTCAATTCACTGAGGCCCGTGAAATTCCTTCAATTCATTGAGGCCTGTGAAATTCCTTCAATTCACTGAGGCCCGTGAAATTCCTTCAATTCTCTGAGGCCCGTGAAATTCCTTCGATTCAATGAGGCCTGCAATATTCCTTCAATTTATTGAGGCCCGTGAAATTCCTTCCAATTCATTGAGGCCCGTGAAATTCCTTCAATTCATTTAGGCCCGTGAAATTCTTTCAATTCACTGAGGCCTGTGAAATTCCTTCAATTCACTGAGGCCCGTGAAATTCCTTCAATTCATTGAGGCCCGTGAAATTCCTTCCAATTCATTGAGGCCCGTGAAATTCCTTTAATTCACTTAGGCCCGTGAAATTCTTTCAATTCACTGAGGCCTGTGAAATTCCTTCAATTCACTGAGGCCTTCAATTCACTGAGGCCCGTGAATTCCTTCAATTCTCTGAGGCCCGTGAAATTCCTTCAATTCATCGAGGCCTGTAAAATTCCTTCAATTTATTGAGGCCCGTGAAATTCCTTCAATTCACTGAGGCCCGTGAAATTCCTTCAATTCACTGAGGCCCGTGAAATTCCTTCAATTCACTGAGGCCGTGAAATTCCTTCAATTCACTGAGGCCTGTGAAATTCCTTCAATTCATTGAGGCCCGTATTTAAATTAATTTAAGTTCCCACAAAGCTGTTTATGGCACATAGAGCCAGAGTTCATCCTGGTTGCTATAGCGTATGCGGGACCTCCCGGATAGGATGTTTTTTGCAGGTTTTACTTTCCAGCTAATGCTTTTTGTTGTTGTTGCTCGGATTGGACAGTGTGAGTATTGTTACTTAGTAAATGTTTTGCGGTCTTTGGTTTTTATAATTTACAGTGTAGACAAAAATGAATGCACTGTAATCTGTAGAGACGTATTGTAATATTGTGCCAGACGACGGTTTCTGATCGATTGAACCATCTAGAGATCTAGTTATAGAGAGGTGTAACGTAAATATGGCTAAGGACCGGAAGTAGAAGTCATGTGAAGAAAGGAACCTATTTTGTCAATAAATCATCCTATGGCGCTGAAAGAGATATCTAAAAATAGTCAATCTTGTAATAGCTTAATAAACATGACCGATTTGTATAAACTGTGCATTTTGTTTGGTTGATGTCATGAACTGTCCTAGGTTTCCCTTATAACATCATCACAGCCACCCTAGCATCAGCGTAGCCAAATTTAACAGCAAAACAACCACTCACTATACTATAAGACAAAATTCGATCACAACATTTTTTTTTTTTTATTGACATGAGCTTTTATTGAAATAAAGAGATTTTTATTTGAAATAAAAAAACTTTTAACTGACACATTAAACAAAATTGACCAGCTGTGCTGATGTTATAATTGTTTTGGCATTACACCACTCTAGTTCTAGAAGTAGTAAATTTTCCTTTTTTCACTAATTTTCAGTCCATCAATGCGTTACTTTTGTCATTTTTTTCTCTCAAACTGGGGGACTCAATGGGTTCGAGCCCCACCAATGGTTGAAAATTTTTCTCTATTTTTTTTTAGTAAAATCTACCCTCCCCTGATCCAGGTAGGTGGATCGACACCTCATCCCATCGGAGACGGACCATAAAATGGAGGTCCCGTGTGCAGATCACAACACTCTGTGCACGTTAAAGATCCCTTGGCTGTTTACAGGGCAGTTGGAGCAAAATTAAAAATCCCACCAAAACCCCTGTAGATCACCGTAGTTGTGGATGTAAATCAAATCAAAATCTCTTAAATCTTATTTTATATGTCATCACTTACACTTATACATATTTATGCCATTAAATTATTATTATTATTATTATTATTATTGATGTGTTTTGCTCTACCAGAAAAAAGACTTCAGCTTCTACAGACGATGCAGAAGCGCCTGAGCCAAAGAAGAAAAGCAAAATGTCTGCGGGATTCGGAGATTTTAGTTCTTGGTGAAGGGAATTCATTTATTATTATGTTCGTTTTTTTTGGTCAAATGTTGCCAGTGGCAGTCAATGTACATACTCGTCATACTTTACTTACTTGTGTACTTCCAAAACTGTATTGTACAGTATAATTAATAATTAATATTGTTCACCAGCTCATTCAATGCATTTGTAAAGCCTTTTGAAATAAAAAGTCACATCATATTTTACCACTTTGGGTCATGTTTTCATTATCTCTGTATTGCTTGTGTCGAATGGTTATACTTATACACACACACACACACACACACACACATATATATATATAAACTAGTTCTTAACAAACGAATGTGGCATTGGTGGCCGAGTGGTTAGGTTGCCGGTCTGGGAATCACGAGGTCTTGGGTTCAAATCCTGGTTTTGTATTCCTTGCCAAAAAACATTTAACATCAGAGACGGACCATAAAAAGGAGGTCCCAGGTGCAAATGCGAATAAGCACTAACTTATGAGTGAAAACCTGCATCAGACTAGCATCCTTCCTGTTCAGGAGGTGATTATAATCATCTGTTCCACTTTGCGCTATTGAAACCAGGATAAGCTTGAGCTTTATAGGTTGTACCTGCCTTAAAGGAACTTACTTTACTTTTAGTTTTACTTTACTTTTATTTTACTTTTATTTTACTTTACTTTTACTTTACTTTTACTTTACTTTTACTTTACTTTTACTTTACTTTTACACTTTACTTTACTTTTACTTTTACTTTACTTTACTTTACTTTTACTTTACTTTTACTTACACTTTACTTTTACACTTTACTTTTACTTTTACTTTACTTTTACTTTACTTTTACTTTACTTTTACTTTACTTTTCTTTACTTTTCTTTTACTTTACTTTTACTTTACTTTTACTTTACTTTTACTTTACTTTTACTTTACTTTACTTAATGAATGAATGATGTTTTAAAAAAAATTGTGGTAAATGTAATCTTGTAATAGTGATGTAATAGGTACAACAAAATGTGATTAAAATTAAAACAAATTTTATTTTTTTTACCCACATTCACAACTAAGGTGATCTCTGGGGTTTTAATAGAATTTTAAATTTTACCTCGATTGCCCTATAAACAGTCAAAGAGTCAAGGGCCCTTTTATATGCAGGGAGTGTTGTGATCTGCACATAAGACCTCCTTTTTTATGGTCCGCCTCTGTCAATCCATCTACCTTGACTGGAAAGGGGGGGGATTGCCGTTAATGACATTGACAGGTCAGTCATTAATCGGGCAGCGCCAATGTACAGATGAGTAAAAATATGTATTTTAATTGTTGAAATAGCGTATTGTGTTGATGATCAAAAGACATAATAATTTGATATCTGCACCTCACTTCAATTCACTAGTACGAGCTTCACATCATCTAGTGTCGTGCGTAGGGTTTGGTATGAAATCTAGTCCTCTCAGGATCAAAATCAAATGGTTCGTTTTAACCCCCCCAAAAATCTTTCTTTCTTTCTTTATCGGTTTCCCATTCTACTAGGGACTTGGTAGTTCAGAGGCAAGGTGTCGACCTCTCAAGTCAAAGGTCGTGGGTTCATCAAGCCCGGCCGAGTGGAAAAATATAGACCCCCTGGTCCAGGAAGGTGGATCGAGACACCTAGTAGTCCCCCCCCCCCATCATAGACGGACGATAAAAAGAAAGCCCTGTGTGTAGATCACAGCACTCTTTGCTCATTAAAGATTCTTTGGCTGTTTACAAACAAGGCAGCGAAGGCAAAATTAACAAATCCTTACTTTCACACTGGTAGATCCTTCTTCTTTTCTTACTTTCACACTGGTAGATCATTCTTTCCTTACTTTCACAATGGTAGATCCTTCTTCTTTCCTTACTTTCACACTGGTAGATCCTTCTTCTTTCCTTACTTTCACAATGGTAGATCCTTCTTCTTTCCTTACTTTCGCAATGGTAGATCCTTCTTCTTTCCTTACTTTCACAATGGTAGATCCTTCTTCTTTCCTTACTTTCACACTGGTAGATCCTTCTTCTTTCCTTACTTTCAGTACACTGGTAGACCCTTCTTTCCTTACTTTCACAATGGTAGATCCTTCTTCTTTCCTTACTTTCACACTGGTAGATCCTTCTTCTTTTCCTTACTTTCACACTGGTAGATCCTTCTTTCCTTACTTTCACACTGGTAGATCCTTCTTCTTTCTTTACTTTCACACTGGTAGATCCTTCTTCTTTCCTTACTTTCACAATGGTAGATCCTTCTTTCCTTACTTTCACACTGGTAGATCCTTCTTCTTTCCTTACTTTCGCACTGGTAGATCCTTCTTCTTTCCTTACTTTCACAATGGTAGATCCTTCTTCTTTCCTTACTTTCACACTGGTAGATCCTTCTTCTTTCCTTACTTTCACAATGGTAGATCCTTCTTCTTTCCTTACTTTCACACTGGTAGATCCTTCTTTCCTTACTTTCAGTACACTGGTAGATCCTTCTTCTTTCCTTACTTTCACACTGGTAGATCCTTCTTCTTTCCTTACTTTCAGTACACTGGTAGATCCTTCTTCTTTCCTTACTTTCACACTGGTAGATCCTTCTTTCCTTACTTTCAGTACACTGGTAGATCCTTCTTTCCTTACTTTCAGTACACTGGTAGATCCTTCTTCTTTCCTTACTTTCACACTGGTAGATCCTTCTTTCCTTACTTTCACACTGGTAGATTCTTCTTTTCTTACTTTCACACTGGTAGATCCTTCTTTCCTTACTTTCACACTGGTAGATTATTCTTTTCTTACTTTCACACTGGTAGATCCGTCTTTCCTTACTTTCACACTGGTAGATCCTTCTTTTCTTTACTTTCACACTGGTAGATTCTTCTTTTCTTACTTTCACACTGGTAGATCCTTCTTTCCTTACTTTCACACTGGTAGATCCTCCCTTCCTTACTTTCACACTGGTAGATCCTTCTTTCCTTACTTTCACAATGGTAGATCCTTCTTCTTTCCTTACTTTCACAATGGTAGGTCCTTCTTCTTTCCTTACTTTCACAATGGTAGATCCTTCTTTCCTTACTTTCAGTACACTGGTAGATCCTTCTTCTTTCCTTACTTTCACAATGGTAGATCCTTCTTCTTTCCTTACTTTCAGTACACTGGTAGATCCTTCTTCTTTCCTTACTTTCAGTACACTGGTAGATCTTTCTTCTTTCTTACTTTCACAATGGTAGATCCTTCTTCTTTTCTTACTTTCACACTGGTAGATCCTTCTTTCCTTACTTTCACACTGGTAGATCCTTCTTCTTTCCTTACTTTCACAATGGTAGATCCTTCTTCTTTCCTTACTTTCGTACTGGTAGATCCTTCTTCTTTCCTCTTTCAGTACACTGGTAGATCCTTCTTCTTTCCTTACTTTCACACTGGTAGATCCTTCTTTCCTTACTTTCACACTGGTAGATTCTTCTTTTCTTACTTTCACACTGGTAGATCCTTCTTTCCTTACTTTCACACTGGTAGATCCTTCTTTCCTTACTTTCACACTGGTAGATCCTTCTTTCCTTACTTTCACACTGGTAGATTCTTCTTTCTTACTTTCACACTGGTAGATCCTTCTTTCCTTACTTTCGCACTGGTAGATCCTTACTTTCCTTTTCTTTTTCAGGTAGATCCTTCTTTCCTTACTGGTAGATCCTTCTTTTCCTTACTTTCACACAATGGTAGATCCTTCTTTCCTTATTTTCCAATTAGATCTTTTTCAGTACACACTGGTAGATCCTTCTTTCCTTACTTTCACACTGGTAGATCCTTCTTTCCTTACTTTCACACTGGTAGATCCTTCTTTCCTTACTTTCACACTGGTAGATCCTTCTTTCCTTACTTTCACACTGGTAGATCCTTCTTTCCTTACTTTCACATTGATAGATCCTTCTTCTTTCCTTACTTTCACACTGGTAGATCCTTCTTTCCTTACTTTCACACTGGTAGATCCTTCTTTCCTTACTTTCACACTGGTAGATCCTTCTTTCCTTACTTTCACACTGGTACCTTCTTTCCTTACACACTGTAGATCCTTCTTCTTTCCTTACTTTCACACTGGTAGATCCTTCTTCTTTCCTTACTTTCACACTGGTATATCCTTCTTCTTTCCTTACTTTCACACTGGTATATCCTTCTTCTTTCCTTACTTTCACACTGGTAGATCCTTCTTCTTTCCTTACTTTCACACTGGTAGATCCTTCTTCTTTCCTTACTTTCACACTGGTAGATCCTTCTTCTTTCCTTACTTTCACACTGGTAGATCCTTCTTCTTTCCTTACTTTCACAATGGTAGATCCTTCTTCTTTCCTTACTTTCACACTGGTATATCCTTCTTCTTTCCTTACTTTCACACTGGTATATCCTTCTTCTTTCCTTACTTTCACACTGGTAGATCCTTCTTCTTTCCTTACTTTCACACTGGTAGATCCTTCTTCTTTCCTTACTTTCACACTGGTAGGTATCCTTCTTCTTTCCTTACTTTCACACTGGTAGATCCTTCTTCTTTCCTTACTTTCACACTGGTAGATCCTTCTTCTTTCCTTACTTTCACACACTGGTATATCCTTCTTCTTTCCCTACTTTCACACTGGTAGATCCTTCTTCTTTCCTTACTTTCACATGCCTTTCTTTCATCTTGCTATTTCCTCTTAATTCATCCTGAGATCACTGAATTTTGCCACATACCATGAGACTAGCATTAGTAGCACAATGATATAATATGCGTGTCTGTTCTTGGCTTCTCCTAATACTTCGAGAGTGGCAATTGCTAGTCTCGGTCTTGAAATGACATGTGTATGTGTGAGTGTATGGCAAAGTCCATGTCCAATAGCCACTTGAATGTTCTTAAAAACTAAAACCCTCGACCGTTTTTAATCATGTTTGTATAGTGAATAGTATAGATTTGATTTGATTTGATTTTACCCGCATCCACAACTAGACGGATCTCGGGGTTTTTAGTAGGATTTTTAATTTTGTCTGAACTGCACTGTAAACAGCCAAGGCATCTGTAATGTGCAGAGTGTTGTGATCTGTACACAGGGCCTCCTTTGTAATCGTCCGTCTCTGATGGGACTGTGGCGTCGGTGGCCGAGCGGTTAGGCTGCTGGACTGGGGATCATGAGGTCCCAGGTTTGAACTCCGGTAAAGCAAAGCCCGACGTTGTGTTCCTCGGGAAAGATAATTAACACGCATTTTCCCCACTCGACCCAGGTGCAAAATGGGTACAAGCATTAGGTTGGGAGTAAAAACCTGCGTCAGACTAGCATTAGCATCCTGTCCAGGATGTGATTATTATCACCTGTTCCGTTTCACGCTATAGAAACTGGGATGAGCTCAGGCTCTGTAGTAGGCCGTAATGGCTTTTGAAGGAACCTTACTTTCTGATGGGACTAGGTGTTGATCCACCTACCTGAACCAGGGGGGGGGGGGGGGGGGAGTTTTATTTGAAAATGAGTCGAGAAAATGTTTCCACCTTTTGGGGCTTGAATCCATGACCTTTTGGTTGCCTCTGGACTAAGGAGACAACTGAGTCCCCCTGTTTGTATAGTATAGAGCAGAAATCTGGGACTTGAACTCACACAAGAAAAGTCCTTTGAAAATATTTATGGTTACACTTAGTGGCCTGGTAACAGTGCCTTTGGCGAACAAAAAGAACGGCCAACTCAGAAATATATATATAGATTTCATATAAAACACGGATCAAATTGTCTCATGTGTCATGGAAGCTTTTTTTTTATTATTGTATTTCATTTATTTATATATACAAGTACAAGGGAACAGAGCTATTGGAGAGAAGATGTTGGGAATAATAAAAAGCCGGACAAAATGGGAGGCATATGGAAGAAAAGGATCAAATTTATCTTTTCAACACTGAAGAAGCACAAAAATGCAATTTGTTTTTCAACAACAAACATTCATGCAATAGCAATGAAACTGTGTCAACACTGCAAGAAAACATTTTTATGGCCACAGATATAAGATGTTGGGACATTATTCAAGTAAGCATGAAGGGTACGACCTACTACTATTACCTTATACTTATAGAGGGTACCACATCTTGACAGTGAAAGTCGCAAACCGTGTAGGTGTAAGTCCAATTTTGGATATTTTGAGAAAATCAAAGAAAATGATGCTGCATATTTTTTATCTATTTTCATACACAAGCACAGTTTGCAAGTGTCAAAAATTAGACCCAATAGAGATACATAAATTGCTCATATGGTTATGATACAGGTTTCTTTTCGTTCTTGTGCCACGGAATCCTAACTAGACAAGGCATAATAAGGGCTTAATATGTTAGAAAAGCGGAAAAAAAAAGGTGTTACTAATTTTAGACTTACACGGTCTGCGACTTTCATTGTCTTACTTACAGGTACCACATATCATCTTATCAGTATCACGTTTCATCTTATCAGTATCACGTTTCATCTTATCAGTACCGGTATCATCATCGTAGTGTTGACGACTACCACTGCGCGGACCTGCCTTGAGTGAATGAAACCTTTAGCTAGGTGTAGTTTAAGGGGTGAGCGACCAGTAAAAAGTTACACAACTAGAGGTACTGTAACTGTAAAGTAACAGCATTCCTTTCAGTTCAGGCCTAACTAGAAGCCCATTCTAACTGAACCACATCCTGATTTAGGAACGAGATGGCTGAGTGGTTAAAAATTAATAAAAGTAAAAGGCATTGCACTGTGAGTGTGACCCAGAGGTACTAGGTTCGAGCCCCGCTTCGGGCATTTTTTTTTCCTCAGGGATTAAAAAACCCAACCCTATTTGGTCACTTGGTGCTTGATGATGTTCATAGTCTACATCCCTTTCTCTAAAGAAATTGGAATGCCACTAGTGCCAGGCGCAGTACCAGTCGGTGCCCGCGTGGATGGCGTTAATCTATATTTTTATATCTTGGTTTCTACTACTACTAACAACAGTAACAGCATAAGGCAGAATAAGCAATAGGAGATCAATCCTTGGACAGGATAATGGTGTGGCATTGCCACCAACTGTAGCTGTGTAGGTGTAGGCTACTGTAGATGTGTAGGCTACTGTAGCGGTGTAGGTGTAGGCTACTGTAGGTGTGTAGGCTACTGTGCTGTGCTGTCATGGCAACACATGATAAATGTCAAGTGTCTTTCCTGAGGGCACAACGACCTTGGATCTAGTTCTAGCAACAACAACAAAAAAGGAAAAAAGAAGATTTCAGGACCATGAACTCTGTCTCAAATCTGATTGCCTAACAACACGAGACCACCGTCACCATCCACCACAGCTAGTTCATGAATTGGTTGGAAAAAGTTGTACTATGCTTCAAACTTTGTGATACTTCCCATTTATTTACGCTATTTATTTTAAAGACTATGATGAACAGTTCAAAAGTTATTGTAATATGATCTAAATCCAGTATACACAATTTGTTGAATAATATTAATATAATTCTTAATACACACAATGATCACTTTAGTAGCTTACAATGAAAGTGCCCATGCGATGATTATGAATGCAGACATCATTGATTGTGTCAGTATCAACAATAAAAACATACTTTGTTTAGAAAAAAGCACAACTTTTCAAAATCGGTGATTGTTTTATAAATAAGTCAAAACGGTCAACCCTAAAAGCATAAAGTACAAAAATGACTTTTTCTATTTTAAACAGAACTTGTTGTGTTCTTCTAAATCTTCACAAGGAAATAAAAGAAAGACCTGTAGGAAGAGTCAATTAGCAAAAACAAAAAAACAGTGGTCATCATAGTCATAGCCAGATATCATATACAAAACAGTGTCAATGTTATTATTATTAGGGCATTTGACAGAAAATCTCTCTTCGTTTTTAAAGTGATCAAACTTCAAGAGGTTCCATAAATTTTTTTATAACGTAACAACAACATACTCAGACTAAAACTACTTCCACTTATATACTACTAGACAAAAAAAGAAAAGAAAAAAGTAACACACTGTCTGACATAATAAAAAGTTACCATCCTACAAATTTGCCTTTTGGCGACTAAGTTAAGAAATGACCGCTTTTCTTACAAACTGTTCACAAGTATTATATATATATATATAATATTAATATTAATCATATTCATATTCATGTCACTTGATATACATTTTTATCCACCAACTCATCACTATTGTATGTATGAAAAACTGCACCACTCATATTCACATAGCAGCACGTAATGTATGTTGTTTGGGACCACACCAAAAATTGTACTTGTAGTAAAACACATTTGTAAACAAAAATTAATAATCCTTCACCCTGTTTCTAATTACAAATACAAGACTATAACTACCATATAACTTATATTAGGAGCAATGTTTTGCAGTGCATATTTCAATGTACAAAGAGACTTTGAATGTGAGGAGCGCAAGAATGGAAGTGACCCATATGAATACTTGTAAAAAACATCAACAAAAAACCACCCTGAAGACAACAAAACAATTCAAGATCTGAGCTAACTAAATGCTCTTTGGTCATCTTCCTTCTCTCAATCCCAACCCTCAGTCATTTCAAAGTCCTACATGACATAGCCTATTATTCATCATTTATAAATGGTGTGTAGACTCCTGTTGATCAGACTCAGAAAGAGTTCTTTATTTATCTCATTGGAATTCAACTCATCCTCCATATGCGGTGATCTCAGGGTCAGTTCAGAGGAAACAGCGAAATAAAAGAGATGGCAATGTCATGGAGAGAAAGGAAAGAAGTAGGACCTATCAGTAGCACACACCCCCCCCCCTCCCTCCACTACCTCACAAAGGTTTATCAAATTTGAGCAATTCATACAACCAAGACGAAGGAATCAAAAGACCCAAGCCATGTCACATTACACATTACTTCTTCCATGGAGCATTGTCCTGTCTAAATAAACAAACAAACAAACAAACTCCAAAGACATCAAAATAATTATTTAACTCTCTTCTCTTTTATTTTTTCAATTATTCCATTGTATTGTTTTGAAAAAACCCAACCCCAACTCACTCAATCAAATTTGTTATTCAAGATGAATGTTGTGTTTCATTTTTAAATGACAATGTTGTGTTTCATTTTTAAATGACAATGTCTAAATGATAAATGACAATGTTGTCCATTTTTACTCCATGATAAAAACATCCTCTGCCTTCGACTTCCTTCCGTCATATTTGAATTTGTCACAACTTTTTGGCAGAACTCTTTGCACATTAATACTAATAAAAAAGGCATATCAAAGAAAATGATCACAGCTGAATGAAGCATTGGTAAATTTTTTAAATTAAAAAAAAAACTCATTTCTTATTTTACGCCTAAGTTAGCTGATGGTCATAAATGTTACCTCTAGTCCAACCCACATGCGAAATATCAGTCAGCATAGATTGTGGGATTTCAGTTTGAGACGAGAGTTTAAATTCAGCACAGGCATCTCCAAAAGTAAGATGACTAAAAGTCAAAAGATTTTCTTATTGTAAGCAGTTGTGTATGTGCAAACCTTCTGGTTGAGAGGTAGACACCTTGCCTCTGGACTACCGAGCCCCATTTCTGTAGCTACAATATCCAAAAGTGGGACTGGTGAATAACGCAGGGCCAGGGCCCCTCCCCTGAATCTCAAAACTCCCAAGCTTTAGCCGATTCCCATATTTGAATCTGGGTGCCAATGTGGGGGTTTGCGTGTTTCATTGAAATTTACCCTGTCCACCATTGCGGCGATCTCAGGGTGAATTAAGAGGAAACATTAAGATGAAAGATGAATGAAAGGAAAGAAATAGGACCTACCAGCAGCACCCGCCAACCCAAGATGGAGGAAAAAATCTTTTTAAAATATTTGTCCCCCAGGACATGGCACATATAAGTATGGTACAGCACAAAACTAGGATTCAAACCCATAACCTCATGGTCCCAACTGCCTACTATCAGTATCACCATAGCCCACAGATGCTACATTTTTCAGCCGCCTCTAAAAATACAATATGACTAGTTAGTGGTAATAGAAATAAATCCTGACTGGGTCAGGTCTATGCAGTAAAGACTTTCATTTGATGACGAAAACAACCACAAACATACCTAACTAAAATAATTAAAAACAACAACATGGTATAGCCATTTAACACACACATGCCCTGGAATGGAGAGGAACGTTGACCTCCAGTGTAATGGACAAGTACTACAACTTCCACACCACCATTGTCAGTAATGCTGGGATTACAGAGAAAAAATGGTAGTATTTGGCTGATGTTCAGGTATTTGTTCTTAAAATCACTGACCCCTCCACTCTATTTCACTTTGGAATAAAAGGTTTCCAATGCCTGGAATAAAAGGTTTCCAATGTCACTTTCTTTACTGAAGTTTTAAGATTTACTGGCCTTTATTTCAACATTTGCTCACTATGCCTGACAAATTGTATGTCCATTGTCCGTGTGTGTTTCTAGCCTCTGTTTCATCTTTGAACATTTAATTTGTTTTATTTCTTCATCTCTGATCAATTGTTTGTTTTATTTCTCCTATCTGTGATCATCATTGCGTTTGATCTCACCTCTGATTACTTTTGTTTTATCTCACCTCTGATTATTTTTGTTTTATCTCACCTCTGATTACCTCTGTTTCATCTTTGAACATTTGTATTGTTTTATTTCTCCATCTCTGATCAATTGTTTTCATCTTATCTGTGATCACTTTTGTTTTATCTCACCTCCGATTACCTCTGTTTTTATCTTATTCTGATCACCTGTGTTATACCATTCTAATGTTTGATCATCTTTGTTTAAATCTTATTCTGATCACCTTTGCATTGTCTTATCCTTTGGAGAGAGAGGAGAGGAAGGGGGGGGGGGTCTTCCTTTTTTCTTTTCTGTCTGTGAAAGATTGTCACTTCAAACATACTAATGGAATGTCTGGAGGTGAAAACTCAACCATTGAGAAGAGTATGTGGTACAGTATAGCCCGTATTCTCCCGAACTCCTTGGGACCAGAAAATCAGTTTAAATGAATAAATGTCTCTGGGAATACCATAGACGTACAAAGAAGGATCTTGGTTGGGACTTTGTCATGAATTCAGGGATTCCATGCTTTCTTCAAACACGTGTTCGGGGAATACGGGCCGTACTGTACATGTATTATCGTAAGTTGATGATTGGTGGCAATGTAAATGATGGTGAAAAGAATGAAATCGGCACAAACAAAAAACAACCCCAATAACCAACCCAGCAGGAGCAAATTATGTGACGATCAGCAAGCTATAGAAATGACTCAAACTTAAAACTAAACCAAATGAAATATTAAAAAAACTTTTTTGTTTCAGATTCCACTCTTCCCCAGACACGGAAATGTAAATATAAAATAAAACACATATTGAGTTTCTTTGAGGAAACTGGAGCCATACAATGATAATATAATATAAGTTGCACCTTTGTGGTAAGAAGATTGCACGTGTCTCATCGATATTTGTCCAGTCTCATGTGACACTCAAAAAATCTCTCAAACAGATTATTTACAGAAAGTACAAAAAGAAACAAAATTCAAGCACATAACTCCCCCCCCCCCCCCCCCCCCCTCTTAATAGAAATAATAAGGCACAGCAAACTGGGAAACTGGGGAAAAAACCCAACCCAACTCAAACCCAATCCAAACCTTATAACACATTTGAGTGTCCGTAATTAAAGCAACATTGAAGACACTAAACAAGAAGCAACTTTTTCTGAGCTTGTTAATAAAACCAGTCATGTTTCTATTTCCATTTTGATTCACTTAGATATATATATATATAAAATAAATAATATATTTGAAGATGCAGCTATGAATTAAAAAAAACTACAAAAAATTGCATGGATTTATTAAAAGCGATTCAAATATTTTCTGTGAAGAAAAGGCGTTGTACAAAGACATCACTGCAAAAATCAGAATTGATAATATCATCCACGAAGAAATTGCAAAGCTCATTATCATCATCATTATAGGGAAAATGGTTAGGCTCTGGGTGTACTTTGGGTGAGTGAAGCTAGAAACCCACACACACACACACACACATATTATATAAATTCCTTCAAATCTTCCCTAAAAACATGCCTGTTTATTTTCTAATGAATGTTACAAACAAAACATATTCGCATTGAATTTTACTGAACATTAACTCTTATATATCACTTCGTCTTTCTTTCAATGGAATTTTACATCTCAGATGTCGTTAATCACTAGTAGGCCTATATATTTTATTGTAATTCCTTCAGCATGTCTCAATTTTCAAATGTATCATAATAATATATTGTGCTCCATTATTGTCTTAAAATATGTAAAGTGCCACAAGATGAATTAGGTGATTGGCGCTATATTATCATTATATATATAATCACTACATGAATACGGGATGGGCAGGGTCATTAATGGAGAAAATATGAGGAGACCACTAGGAACAAAGAGATGGGAGATTGGAATATGATGAAAGAGAAGAAACAGAAACAGCCGCAGAAAGTGAATTTCACCCCATGGCTAGCCAGTTTAGGACAATGTGACTTGGCCCCTGAAATGGGTTTGTAGTCACCTTGGACTTTTCCAAAGAAGTGCATGATCCCATCACTGCCTTGGAAACCACTGTCAGCACTTGTAATATCAATAGAATTATGGAGATCCATTTCAAGCTGACAGAAGCCTGCCTGAATTACAAAAACAAAAAACACCAAGAAGAAGACCATTTCAGTGAGAAGAGGAGAGAATTCTTCTTGTAAATATCATATTTAATCAGATATCATAATGCCAGTTCAATAAATGGGTTTTCAGGGAGTGGCACTCGTTTGAATGGTGGCAAAATGGAAGAATTTTGCAAATGCGGTACGTCAACTATTTGACATGCATAAAAAAACATGAATGAAAAATAACAGTATGGTAGTTTGCACACACACACACATACGCACAGATGCATTGCACATGGCATGCAAAAACATCACAGTTGCTCTAATTCATATGTCGGGCACTCCTGATCCCCGCCGGTGATTTTGAGAACATCACTAATTCCACCATTTGCTATGACAGAAGCAGATGAAGAAATTCCGGCATGACATACGTATACATATATATGTTTTAAAAAAGTGACACAAACAGGGCGGCAATAGAGAACAAAGCGTAGAAAGTGGAAAGACAATGAAGACATCGGCAGAGTGGGCAAGTAACAAGCAAATAACATATAACATATTGCTTTCACTTTCACGCCATTTACAATCTATCATCTGAGTAAGACTTTATTATCACAGTTAGGCCTACATTGTTGCCTTTGGCCTCCAAGTGAGTTTTCCTCCCTTTTTCTTATGAAATCATTACCATAGAAGCGTTGATTGGTCGAGTGTGAAGTTCAAAGTTCACTTTGCCTTTCAGGTGATCTAATTATCACTGACACTGGTACCCACAGTGTGTTTGTGGTCCTTCCTGGAAGGTTCTATTCACTACTTGCTCTTCTGTTATCATAGAAGGTTGTCCAAAGGTCCAGGACTGAGGGGCAATGCTCTTATATTTTCTTCTTCCTCCCGCATAGCCCCCAACCACTTTGGGTTTGAAAACCTGGGTCCACAGTCCATGCCTTGCATTTCCTGTGAATTTAAAACCAAACATCTCCTAGCCCTTTGAATGACATTTCATCATCACCACTTTGGTGGGGTTCTACATTTTTTTTTTTTTTCACAAGTAAAATCTTCTGGTCTGTATTTTGGTAACAGTAATAATATTTCAGTTGGAAAGCCCATCAATTCGTCCTATTTCTAATATTCACATAGAGAGAGAAAAAAAAAGGGAGGTAATTCACTAGAGTTCTGTATAAGTATAACACAACGCATTCAGTCAGTAATCTCTCTCTCTTTCTCTCTGTCTCTCATTTGATTTAAAAAACGGATTTGTCCAATTCTACATGAAAGCACAAAGACAAAGAGAAAAAAGACTTGTTCGATAGACAACCTTGTCTTCTTTCCATAGGTGGAGAAAGTGAGGAATGCGCAAGAATAAATTTAATGTCACTCTATGTACACACACACACACATACACATAATATAGCACAGTTATAGAAAGCACAGAAGAAGCAAACGTGACAGTCATTTCTCTTTACAGTGGTACAAATATGAGTGTGCCGATTATGCGGATAATGGGGACGTCTTGACGCAGTTTAAATAAGGCGGAATAATAAATATGAACCAATGATGAGGGTGAGAGTATTTGATGTCCCTGATAACAATAACTTCATGTATATTATATATATTTTGCACTTGACAGAAAGTGTATTTCTATAACGTCAATAACCCCCACATTCCCTGCGACCCCACCACCACCCCATGCCCTACAAACAGGATATGTACACGACAAATTGTAAATTTCACTCTTAAATTAAATCCAGTCAGTGCAGCAACAATCAACACACCCCCCCTCCTTAAAAATCTTTCATCAAATAAATAAAGAAGCAAAGCTATCATGTGTCAGCTCAATGCGATCGTCTTCTGATGTTCCATTCAATTGTTTTCCAATCAAATCCTTTTGTTGATCCAATCACTAAATCACCAACAGACAGATGTTTTCCAATCAAATCTTTTTGTTGTTCCAATCACTAAATCACCAACAGACAGATGTTTTCCAATCAAATCTTTTGTTGATCCAATCACTAAATCACCAACAGACAGACGCATGATCACAACCGAGTCTAAATAGAGGATGATGTGACTTGCATCTGCAGTAAAATCTGTGCATACGAATGAGAGGTGGCAAGGCAAAGATACAGGCTTTTTGCAGTCAGCGGTAACCAAGGTCTTCGTCATCAAAACGTTTGCTCGTCATCGCAATCATCTGTCCAATGGCCGAATGCTGTCAATAAAAAAAGGGAAAAATTTAAAGGTGACTGGGGACAAATTCTGATTTGAAAGTCTCACAATTGAGAAGGCCTTGAACGTCATGCCAATGCTGGTTAAAACCCCCGACTGGCTCATGTTTTCTTCATGACTTTGCACTCTTAGGAAAGGTACTTTACACTGCTGCTTTCCTTACTGGACTCAGGTGTCAACGAGTACCCAGCTACAGACAGAGTAGGATCTTGTCAGAGTGGTACTAGCAAGCACCTAAGGGGATGTTGTACAATATGTACTGTAGATCTATACTTCATGAGGAGATGAAAAGAATTTTATTTGAGAGGCAAGCAAGATCTAGCATCCGATCCTATCTGAGATGGTCCAAAGCCCTCAAAAGTCTCCTGCACATGCATTGTGTGTTATAGACAAATCCCATGCCAAAATACCAAAGTCAAGTCTGGATCTGTTCGTTACTCTAGCACGATCTGTCACCACTAGTTATCAATTCATCCCCATAGCTCGGTTTAAAATAGTCTTTCTCATCATCCCCATAACTGGCTTTAAAATGGACATTACATTGTTTCATAGTTAAATTTTGCATCAAGAAAATACATTTCCCAGGACCTTTTGACCAAAAAGACTTCAACTGGCAAGTGTACTGAAGTTCCTTCCCTGGGTAAACCCATCCTTGTGCATGACCAACAGCTGCTTGAACTTTGATTTTGATTGAATTTGGTTTGATTTGATTTTACCCACATCCACAACTAAAGTGATCTCAGGGATTGTGGTAGGATTTTAAATTAGTTTTGCCCTGACTGCCCTGTAATAAACAGCCAAGGAATCTTTAACGTGCATAATGTTGGGATCTGCACACGTGACTTCCTTTGAATCATCCGTCTCCACTGGGACTAGGTGTCGATCCACCTACCTGGGCCAGGGGGATAGTTTTTTACTCGTAAAACCTTGAGGAAATACTTCAACTGCTGCCGGGGTTTGAACCCACGACCTTTTGGTTGAGATGCTGACATCTTGCCTTTGGACTACCAGCCCCCCCCCCCCAAACCGGTTGCAGTACTGCATGGATTTATAATCTCTACTCACACTCGCAAATTTCGCAATAAGGCCGCACATTCTTCCGATCACCGTGGTGGCGAGTAGGTTCAGGGCTGTTTGCCATTGCCTGCTTTGGGCAGTCTTCCGTGTCGTGGAGATCAAACACATCACAGATGTCACAGAACAGGCGAGGGGCTGCTCGGCTTTGCGTTTTAGGAATGCTGGAAATGAGGGAAAAAACATTTACGTGCTTAAACGATGTGAATCTAGGAAATTTATGTAACACCATTATGTGAACATATATTATATACATGTAATTATCAGTAAACCTTAAAAATCACTATTAGTAGACCTTACAAAGTATTATAGGTAATTATTAGACCTTACAAATTAATATCAGGAATACCCCGTCCACCATTGCAATGATCTTGGGTGAATTAAGAGGAAACAGCAAGATGAAAGATAAGTGAAAAAAGAAGGAAAGAAGTAAGACCTACCAGTAACACCCGCAAACCGCCCGCCTTTTCTTACAAAGCAAAGCAATATAGGGAATCATTAGTAGACTTTTCAAAGCAATATAGGGAATTATTTGTAGACCAAAGCAATATAGGGAATCATTAGTATACTTTTCAAAGCAATACAAAGCAATATAGGGAATCATTAGTAGACTTTTCAAAGCAATATTATTGGTAGGGAATTATTTGTAGACTTTTCAAAGCAATATAGGGAATCATTAGTAGACTTTTCAAAGCAATATAGGGAATTATTAGTAGACTTTTCAAAGCAATATAGGGAATCATTAGTATACTTTTCAAAGCAATATAGGGAATTATTAGTAGACTTTCAAAGCAATATAGGGAATCATTAGTAGACTTTTCAAAGCAATATAGGGAATTATTATTTTAGACTTTCAAAGCAATGTAGGGAATTATTGGTAGACTTGGGAATTATTACTAGACTTTTACAAAGTAATATAGGGAATTATTAGTAGATTTTTCAAAAAGCAATATAAGGAATTATTAGTAATATAGATTACTTTTACAGAAGCAATATAGGGAATTATTACTACACCTAGATTTTTCAAAGAAATATAGGGAATTATTAGTATACTTTTCAAAGTAATATAGGGAATCATTAGTATACTTTTCAAAGCAATATAGGGAATTATTAGTAGACTTTCAAAGCAATATAGGAAATCATTAGTATAATTTTACAACCTTAGCAATATAGGGAATTATTATTTTACAAAGTAATAGGAAATTATTATTTTATAGGGAATTATTATTACCCACCTTACAAAATAATATAGGGAATTATTACTACATCTTACAAAGTAATATAGGGAATTATTACTACATCTTACAAAGTAATATAGGGAATTATTACTACACCTTACAAAGTAATATAGGGAATTATTACTACACCTTACAAAGTAATATAGGGAATTATTGGCAGACAGAGGACCTGAGGGAATCATTAGTGGATTTTACAAAGAAATGTAATAACACGTTGAATCATTCAGGAAACGATAGAAGCATTGACTTTGCCATGCAAACTTGCACTCATCCTCTTTATTATTCAAACTATTTACTCACTCAACGGGCTCAGAGAATTCTCCATTGGTGTGAATGCCTGAGTCTTCCATAGCGGATAAGCGGTGGTGCAATTCCTGATTCTTTGACTGGAGGTCAGCAATAACTGAGTTCAGGAAGTTGACTTGGTTACCAGCTGAGTCGGCCTCCTCCTTCAGCTGGGTGTATTTTGCATCCACTGTGTGAGATAATATATATTCTTTTAAAAGCAACAAAAAAAGCAACTCATTACTCTTTGATTAACAGTTGTTTTTTTTTTATTATTGAGGCAGGGTTGGAGCAAGCTGACTAAAAACATTAGGACCTACCAGTGGCGCCCGCCAACCGCCCACAAGACGAGTCAGATACAAAGAAACAAACAGAGAAAATCTTGAGTACCAGAGAGAATCAAACCCAAGACATCTTTGTCAGCACCCACCGCCTTGTCATGAAGAGAGTGCACTGTGAACCCTGCTCACTACGCGTAAAGGAGCGTGCCTTCTTTTCATGGCGAGGTGATGGGTGCCAGTCCAGAAGTCGCCGTATACATTTCTTTTGGTTCCTTAAGATTTTATTCTATCTATTCCTTTGTATATGTCTTACCTTTGTTCCTATGGGGCTTCAATATTCATTTCATGTCCGTATTCGTCACCACTGTATGTCTTCATACCTTCCCCAGGAAGCCATGCTTGTCTGTTTGATTGTTTTATACTAAAATTGACCATGTCCACCACATGTGACGGAGCAAAATGAAAACAGTATGACCTATCAACAGCACTCACCAAGATGAAAACAAAGTGTTACAAAAAAAGAAATAAAATAAAAAAATAGAATAAAATAAAATAAAATAAAATAAAAAAGAAAAGAAAAGAAAAGAAAGAAAAAGTTGATTCTAAGATGCAAAATTCTGTGATAAGACTCACGTGTCATATTAGCCGAGGCAGCGCTGGCATTTGACTTGGCCTCCTCCGTCTCCTTCTTGGATGTGTCTAAGTCCAAACGCATCTTGGTAAGCTGTTCCTCCAAACCGCCCTTTTCCCTCTTCAACGCCCCTTCTGATGCCTGTAAGCTCTTCACGTCTGACTGAAGGGCGTCAGCCTAAAATACGTTCAGGAAAAAAATAAAATAAAATAAGACCAACATTTGAATTAGAACATAAAGATGGATTCATAGTCTGTATCCCTACACAAGTGCAGGCTCACCGACTTCATATCATTTACCCCCAGTGGGCCATTTCACATCAAAGTTCTTCTCAACTCCTTGGGGGCATACAGTACAGCTGCCAGTTAGGTGCTTCACAATAACACTGACAAGATCTTTCTCTCTAACTATAACTGGTTATTCACACCTGAGTTACATGAGCAAAGCAGAGTGAAGTACCTTTCCTTAGAAGGGGCTAGCCAGTGTCGTCCCAATTACCAATTACCAATTGCCTTACCAATTGTGCTACCAATTGCACTACCAATTGCGTTACAAAGCCTTGAATAAGGAAGTATTAGCAAGGAAAAAATCAAGCCCATAAACTATGATACACGTAGAAAGGAAGAGGTACACAAAAACCTCAATACCCACGCTGATGTTTAAAAGGCGTAACACAAAACGTTACTTCTTTTGGAGCATTTGTTCATTTCCTTAAAATCAATGGAGAAAACTTTTAAGTTAATGAGAATTTCAACTTTTAAAATTTTTATTTGTTTTTATAAATGACAGAGTTGGGAATATTGTTTTGTCATGGGCAAAAAAACCCAACAAAAAACCCCCAGAAAGACTACACCAACTTTACCGTGACAATATGCCTGGATCTGTAACAACAACCGTGGCAATGCAAAAATTGAGAGAGAAAAAAAGAAGAAGAGGTCTTACCCGACTAGACTCTTTTTCAATCTCCTTGATGAACGACCTACATCTGAAACGATACATGAATTGGGGAACAATTTGATATATAATATATATGAGAGATAAAAACTACAATCTGACAACACAAAATTGGTACATTTAAAAGAGACAGACCCCCCCCCCCCCACTTTCTTCAATGCATTCAAACTTGGCCTACATCATAAATGGAGGTAGAATACTAAGGAAGACACTAAAAAAGCCTGACAAATTAGTGGCATGTGCACTTTTTTTGGTAGTTTCCTGTTGACGCTTCACTCCACTATGGCATGTGGTTGCTTTCTCTACGCATGAAGCCAATCCTTTCTAATAAATCGGCACAAATAGCAACACAAAACAAGAAATGAGTATGTTTTGAAAATGGCTCCTTTAATTAGCATCAAATTTACATTATGCATAAAAAAAACCCCAAATAAAAACCCCCTAAAAAATAGTTTCATTAAAAAAACATCTCCACTGCAGAATGCTATCCATCTACCTTGGGTGTAGTAAACTTTTCAAGGGTCATAAAACCCCCGACCTGATTGATGGCTTGACGACAGCAAGTCTTATAATTCCCAAAGCATTAACTCCTATACTCTTATTCGATGTTTAAATTTCATGCACTCAGTCTTGACATAACCCGAAATCAAACTAAACTTTTAAAGTTTCAAATTTCTTACATCCGATGACAGCAGACATTTTAATCAATTATTTAATTTCTGATCAATTATGATCCCACAAATATTAAATCATTGAGATAAACATGTATATGTTGATTAAATGAAAAAGCCATCAAATGAAAAAAAGACCCCAGACAATGCGGAGACAAGAAGAGCACAACACAGGGCCCATACTTCTCTACAATGACATTTTTACTCCACTGCCATACCAAAGACGTACAATGTCAAACAGCAAGAAACAAGTAAATAAATAAAAGCAGACAACCATTGAAAATGAAGACACAAACGAATAAAACTAAAAAATGGAAATTGAATCCGAAACATGCAGTTTATGACATAAAAACATGACGGTAATGCGACATGAATCGGATGCTATCTGTTTCATTGGAAATCACCCTCATCCACCCCACCATATGTGGCAATCTCAGGGTGAATCAAGAGGAAACAGCAAGATGAAAGACCGAAAGGAAAGAAGAAGAACCTACCAGTAGTGCATGCCAACCGCCCACTTCCTCACTAATGAGTTTTGATTCATTTGCAAGGATAAAAAGTTGAAAGAAAGCACACAGATGCATGAACAGTAAATTCAGCCTTCAATTAACAAATGTAGCACATAATATACGTAACAAATTGACATGAACACAGAACATGTAAAACAATAGTAACCATCGAATAATATTAACATGTTACCTCGCATCGATCGATTATTTGGTTACATGAAAATGTATATATATGAGTTATCCATGTTTGATGCGTGTTCTTAGCCCCTCTTTTTGATGTCTTTCCCACCCCTCTTCACTGTCTCTCTCTCTGTGTCTGTCTGTCCATTCACCCCCCCCCCCCCCCCTCTCTCCATCTCTCTCCCTTTATTTCTTCATTCAGTTTGTTTTTGACTTCTGTTTTCTTTGGAAAAGACATTAATAAAAAAAAAAAAGTGTAACCCAGAAGACAAGATAAGAGAGCACAACATGTCATGACATCAAAGCTGAAGAAAAAAACGATCTGCCATGTAGTAGCGTTAGTAGCAATGAAAACTGCACAACGTACTGTGGAAAATCAGAATTTCTTTCACATTCATTAACCTACTTGGACAAGGGAAGTGGGTTTTACTGGAATGCTTAAGAAAAATTTTGAACCTGTCCCGTACAGGCATGAACCTACAACCTCTTGGTTGAGAGGCTGAAGCCTTACCTCTGGACTACCATGTCCCCTGGTCTGACAGCCAAGCTCTGTCATTTTATTTCTCCTTGTTCAACAAGTCTAGACGCTAGATACAGCTTATTAAAGAGACGTCAAGTATGGTATTTGCAAATCCACCAGACCAGGATTGAAATCTTAGATTTTCTTCTAGTAAGGCCAGCATTGACCAAGGTAAAACACAGATGTAAAGGAAAGAAAGGAAAAAACAGAAAACAGTATGTGGAAGGATGAAAGACAGATGCAAGAGAAAGAAATGAAAGAAAAAAGATATGGAAAATGAAAGACAGATGCAAGAGAAAGAAATGAAAGAAAAAAAAAGATATGGAAAATGAAAGACAGATGCAAGAGAAAGAAATGAAAGAAAAAGATATGGAAAATGAAAGACAGATGCAAGAGAAAGAAATGAAAGAAAAAAATATATGCAAAAAATGAAAGACAGAAGCAAGAGAAAGAAATGAAAGAAAAGAGATATGGAAAATGAAAACAGATGAAAAAAAGAAATGAAAGAAAAAGAAATGGAAAATGAAAGACAGATGCAAAATGAAAGAAAGAAAAATGGAAAATGAAAGACAGATAGAAATGGAAAATGAAAACAGATAGAAATGGAAAATGAAAGACAGACAGAAATGGAAAATGAAAGACAGATAGAAATGGAAAATGAAAGACAGATAGAAATGGAAAATGAAAGACAGATAGAAATGGAAAATGAAAGACAGACAGAAATGGAAAATGAAAGACAGATAGAAATGGAAAATGAAAGACAGATAGAAATGGAAAATGAAAGACAGATAGAAATGGAAAATGAAAGACAGATTGAAATGGAAAATGAAAGACAGATAGAAATGGAAAATGAAAGACAGATAGATATGGAAAATGAAAGACAGATTGAAATGGAAAATGAAAGACAGATAGAAATGGAAAATGAAAGACAGATAGATATGGAAAATGAAAGACAGATAGAAATGGAAAATGATAAAAATGACAGACAGATATGGAAAATGAAAGACAGATAGATATGGAAAATGAAAGACAGACAGATATGGAAAATGAAAGACAGACAGAAATGGAAAATGAAAGACAGAAAGGAAAATGACAGATAGAAATGGAAAATGAAAGACAGACAGATATGGAAAATGAAAGACAGACAGATATGGAAAATGAAAGACAGATAGAAATGGAAAATGAAAGACAGATAGAAATGGAAAATGAAAGACAGATAGATATGGAAAATGAAAATGAAAGACAGATAGAAATGGAAAATGAAAGACAGATAGATATGGAAAATGAAAGACAGATAGAAATGAAAATGAAAGACAGATATGGAAAATGAAAGACAGATATGGAAAATGAAAGAAATATGAAAATGAAAGACAGATAGATATGGAAAATGAAAGACAGATAGATATGGAAAATGAAAGACAGATGTAAAAGAAAGAAAGGAAAGAAGAAGAACCTAATGGAAGCACCTTCCATTCACCGGCAGGGGGACACAAACCTGAACAATACACTTTGCATAATTGCAATTTATGCCATCCAACATATGCAGTGATCTTAGGGTGAGCTAAGAAGAAACAGCAAGGTGAGAGTTTTGCACATGAAAGAATGAAAGGAAAGAAGGAGGTAGCGCTCGTCAACCACCCATCCAAACCAATAGAGAAAGGTGCACACCATCTCAGTGAATGAACACACGGACAGAAAAAGTAAACCAAAGCAACGTATACCACGTAGTCCATGCTCATGCCATGATGTACAACCCCCGGCACGTATACCCTTACACTTACAGGCCACAACATGTAACAGTAACGGCTTCACTTGGAATGTGACAAATTTTCTTACCCAGGGTTAATTAAGAGATGACGATTAAACCAATACCATTTCACGCATAACAGGGGGAAAAAATCAAGAAAGAGGTGGTAATATAACATAATATAAATGAATTGGCAGAACAATGGTGAAAAAACCCGAAGTAATCAAGTACAAAAAGATAGCAATTTTAAAGCATCAGGAGTCTAGTCTTTAGTCATTTGGTTGCTGTATGGTTGGGTATCCAAGTAAAAGTAAAGATCCTCCATGGCCATTAAACCCTATAGAGCTGGATCTAATTCCCATTTTCCATTGCGTGAAGCAGAACAGGTGATAATAATCATTTTCTGGACAGGACGCTAGTCTGATGCAGGATTTTACTCCCAAGCTAGTGCTTGTACCCATTTGGACCTGGCTCGAGTAAGGAAAATGCGTGTTAAACGTCTTTCCCAAGGAACACAACATCGGCCCTTGTTTTGCCAGGATTCTAATCCGGGACCTCATCATCCGAAGTCTGGCAGCCTAACTAACCGCTTGGGCACTGATACCAGTGGGAATCGGAGGTGCTAAGGATTTTCTTCAAAATTTGAAAAGGGAAAGGAGTACTTGCAGAGATAACAAAAAATGTCTCTAGTCATGGGAGAGCAAAGCAACTTTCAGGCATATCAGGGAAATGGACAACACGCTCTTTAGCATATTCAACAGTTTAAGAAGCATTTTATGAGCCAAGGGACATAACTCCCATATTATCAAAAGCGTGTTCTACTACGCATTCACTCTGAAACGGTGATCGCTTGAGATTTCCCCTTTTGATGAGAGCCGCAATACAGCTGGCACAGTGGAAGTTTGACAAAAGGTGATTGTAACAATCAAAGGTGACTGGAACAACCAACAGTTTAATCTGAATTAATCATACTTGAATTTCTCTCTTCCATTATTTAGTACCCTGAGAGTCTTTTCCATGGTCATAAGCTTACATGACTTTGAAATCCACTGTTTATTAATAAATTAATCCTTTTAGAAATAAACTGATAAGAAGTTCCATCAGCTTGATCTCCTTGTGTACTTAATCAACCCCCTGAAAAGGCATGTTCATCAAAGACCAGATGTTCTTACATGTAAACAACCCAATAACTTATCACCCTCATGAGGGACGAAGTTGGTAGAGTGTTTGACATTCTGTGAAGTTGGTAGAGTGTTTGACATTCTGTGAAGTTGGTAGAGTGTTTGACATTCTGTGAAGTTGGTAGAGTGTTTGACATTCTGTGAAGTTGGTAGAGTGTTTGACATTCTGTGAAGTTGGTAGAGTGTTTGACATTCTGTGAAGTTGGTAGAGTGTTTGACATTCTGTAAAGTTGGTAGAGTGTTTGACATTCTGTAAAGTTGGTAGAGTGTTTGACATTCTGTAAAGTTGGTAGAGTGTTTGACATTCTGTGAAGTTGGTAGAGTGTTTGACGTTCTGTTCAGGAGACCTGAGATCGATTGCCAGGCTGGGCAGATTTTCCATGGCCCTTCCAGTGACCCAACAGTAAATGGGTAGCTAGAGCTGGGTCCATTCAGACTTGGCGAGAGTCAAGTCGGCGCTGAAAACAATAGCAAACTACCATACAATGTTGTATGCCTAGAAAATAATATACCTTACTGTTTCGTATTGCCCCACGGTTAACACTGAGAACGGGACCTACTTTACTTCTACCTCTAAAACAATGAAACCTTTCCCTGCCTGCTAAGGCTAAAGACATCAGACATCATTTGTACACTTAAAGACGGGCACCCTCATAAAAGAAAGTAATTAGTACCTGTTATGAATCTGTGATGCATTACTGTTTCTGTTCATTAATTTGGCAAGGGCCTTTTGGCCTATCCTGCAGACGGTTTTACAGTTTGAAATGAATTTGTGCAGACGTTGTTTAAATTGTTCAGAGGTCTGAACGTTTGTAATGCTAGCTGGAAGCTCATTTCATTCTGGAACTGCGCATTGTGCAAAGGCATATTTGTCGATGTTGCATCTAGGTTGGAGGTTGTGTCCGATGTTACACCTCGTTCTCGGTGTAAAGCTGCTGAAGAATTGATGTTTGTGGATAGCAACGTCTCCGGTAAGAATACGGTGTGTCATGACCAATCTGGTGAACTTGCGGTGCTGTGCCCATGCTTCCCATTATAGGAGTCCTAGTATTTACCCCATTAATAAGATGATGACAACTTGTGGATATACAATTATGGGTGTGTGTGTGTGTGTGTGTTTACAGCTTCACTGTGAGAATTCACAACAAAATCAATATCATAACGGGTGGGGGGTTTAAGGGGGAGGGAGCAAATTAGTAACAGTCATCATATGTGATGTCCAGAGGATAAAATTTTCAATCTGGGAGGAAACACAACCCTATATGACAGAAAGGACATTTCAAGTGATTCTAATGTGACAGTACTGACAAGACAGCAGAGCAAAAACTAAGGTTCATCATCCCATCAAATTAGTCTGTGATTCGCTTTTACTTACTTGTCTTCTGATGTATCTTTTTCCTTTACAAGTTCTGTCTTCTCTTTGAGTAACTGGAATAAAAGATGTGAAAAAGAAAAAATTATTAAAATTCTAAAATAATAATGAATGTTTCTTTCTTTATTTATCAATTTGCATTCTACCTTTCGGTGTATGGATTTTGATGCCCGAAATGATCTTTCTTCCAGGCTGCACTGTCCTGGCATTTTCTGTTTCCTTCCATGAAAGTTAAATTTCTTTGCATTAATGCCTCTTTTATATCTTCTTCCCACTTTCTCCAATGTCTGCCTTTTGATCTTTTACCTTGGGTTTTAGCACTGTATACTGATTTAGCTATTCCATTGTCATTCATTCTGTTTACATGCCCAAACCATCTCAGTTGATATATTTCTTAGTTTTTATGCCATCTGCTTTGGTTTGATCTCTTATTGTTGTGTTTCTGATTTTGTCTCTTTTAGTTTTCCCTTCTACTCTTCTTAGATATTTCATTTCAGCTGCATGTATTCTACTGTATTCCCTACAGTCTAAGGTCCAGGTTTCACTGTCTTAGAGGAAAGTAGGACAATAAACTGTGTTGTATGCTGGCATTTTAGTTTTTGTTGACAATTCTTGTTTACCTATAAATGCCTTTCCTAGATGGCTATTATTGTCATTGTCTTTTGAATTCTGTGGCTGATTTTTTCTCTTAGCTTTCCTCTGAGTTAATAATTACTCTTAGGTAATTGTAGCTTTGAACTTGTTCTAAATTCCCCCTGCCCAATTTAAGATTTTGTGTTTTAGCAAATAACAGCATTGATACATTCACTGGTTTGAGCTTCTACATACCTACATTTATTTTCTTCATTTTTGAGGATGCCTTTGCGACTGAATCCATAAATGTGATAAACAGAAGACGACTTAGCATACAACCCTGTCTTACTCCTATATCTACATCAACTTCTTTGGATACGTTTCCAGTTACTCTCACTGCACATGTTGGTTTATTATAAAAACTTTTAATGGTTTCTATTAAATTTTGCTCCATATTGTGTTTTTTTAAGGAATGCCATAGTTCATCCCTCCTCAGTGTCAAATGCCTTTTCTAAGTCAATAAAACACAAGTGCAAGTCAATGTTTTTCTCATGGAATTTTTCTATTATTTGTCTAATTGTAAATATGTGGTCTTATACACTTCTTCCTGGTCTAAATCCACTCTGATGTTTTTAAATCTGATATCTACTCTTTTCATTAGTCTCATTTCCAGTATCCTGGCATACACTTTTCCTGGTACACTAAGTAGTGATATCCCTCTATAGTTTGAGCATTCCATAGTTGATCCTTTCTTATGTATTGATACTACCGTTCCCTTTTTCCAGTCTTCTGATACCAGTTTGAACTTCCATGCGGTTGGCATATTGCATGTAGTAGTTTGTCTGCCTCTCTCCCTGGGTTTTTAATCATTTCTGGATAAAATTGATCTGCTCCTGGGGTTTTTCCTAATTTCCCTTTTCTTATAGCTGTTTGAATTTCTTCCATTGAGATATCTACATCTTCAGCTGTCTCATTTGGATTACCAGTTATTCTTACTAATTGATTTGTACTCCTTTGTTTCATATGTTCTCGAGGGTTTATGTAACTGTTGAAAATATTTTCTCAATGTTTCCAAGATTTCGATGTCTTCTTTCATTTTTTCTCCTTTTGCGTTCTTAATTTGTCGTATTGGGCATGCTTTTTGTTTTTCTCATGCTCTTCATTGCTCCCCAGAACAGCGGTTGATTTCCTTGATAGCTTTTTTTGAAGTTTTTGTCCAAACTCTTCCCATTGTTCCTGTTTTGCTTTCCTAACTTCCTCTTTAGCGATAATTCTTTTACTTACGTAATCTATCCTTTTCTCTGGCCTATTTGTTTGCATGTATTTCTTCCAGGCATCCTTCTTTTCTTTGATCTTAGTCTTGACATTCTCATTCCACCATGCTGTTCTTTTCCTATCTCCTAGGTTGTTTCCTATCACAGACCTCTTCAGTACAACTGAGGAGTGTTTTTTATATATATATATATATATACATTTGCCACTTTTCTTCTATTGTGCTATCATTCAGATCCATCTGTCTTTCACTGATAAATCTTTTTATCCTAGATTGGTATATCTCTTTTACTATTGGTTTATTTAGTTCCTCCATTTTGAGTTTAGTAGCTTTCTTCTCTTTCCTTTTCTGTTTGTTTTCTTCAGTCAGTAATCTCATTTTGGAAATCACTAGGTGATGGTCACTAAATATTTCAACTCTTCTGTTTAGTTTTGCATCCATTGTACTGTAATTAAGGGAGCTGAGTTGCTAACGATTACGTAGTCTATCATTGACTTTTCGCATCTGCCTTCATTTACTCTTGTATATTTGTGAATATCTTTATGAGGAAAAAAATGTGTTGGCCATTTTCATGTTTTTCTTTAGGCAAAAATCTATTAGTCTTTCTCCATTTAAAGAAGTTGTTGACTCTCCTTCTTTAGTTATTACTCCTCCTGATGTTTCTACATTGTTGCCTACTCTAGCATTTTTTAATCTCCTAAAACCATTAGTTCCTGTTTGGGTTTGAAATTCTCTGCAGCTATTTGTAAATCGTTTTCGAAGATAACTTTTTCTTCTTTGGTGGCGTCTTTGTTTGGTCCATAAGCTTTAATAATTTAATTTCTCTTCCTTTTGGTTTATTGTTTACCCCTAAAGCCGTGGGCTTATAAATTTCCAACTTTCTAGTAGCTTTTCATGCCCTTTAAGCATTATGAGGCCTACTCCTGCTTTAGCTCTATCTTTGACATCTACCCCTGAGAAGATTAAAGTATGATTTGGTCCTACATTTTCTATTCCTTTACCTTTTTATTTGTTTCTGTAATAGCTAAAATGTCTACTTTGAATTTTTCCATTTCTTCAGCTAATTCTAACTCTTTTCAATTTATTGTCCTAATTTTCCATGTTTCAAAAATCAGTCCGTGTTCTTTTTCCGGAGTCGTCTTTGAAAGTTCAAGCCGGGTATATCATATTTATTTCTTTGAATGTTTGGTTTTGGATACGCAGGGAATTAGCCCACTGTACCCTAGGTAGATGGTGGGGCTGCCATCTTGAGGCCCTCTACCGGGCCTTCTTGTTTTCTGTCAGGGTTAACTCCCTTAGTCTTTAGTCAGCCAAGACCAGCCTGCAAGGCAGCAGGAGATTTGTGGAGGATGGGACCGTCCATTCCCCCATACAGGTGTCTACCTGTCCACTGCCCTGAGTAATGAATCAATGAGGGAAAATATCATCTTTGCTATCTAACGAGATAGTGACCGTAGTGCAACATGCAGTTTGTGAATTTCAAGAAAGGGAATGAAAATTGTGTTCCATAAAACACACCATTTCAATCATTATCATATTTTTCATTGTCCTCTTGTCACAGTCATGATAATTATTATGTGTGCATCTGTGGGAGAGAGAGAGAGAGAGAGAGAGAGAGAGAGAGAGAGAGAGAGAGAGAGAGAGAGAGAGAGAGAGAGAGAAAGAGAGAGAGAGAGAGAGAGAGAGAGAGAGAGAGGGAGGGAGGGAGGAAGGAGAGAGAGAAGGAGACAGAGAGGGAGGGAGGCAGGGAGGAGAGAGAGAGAGCGAGGGTGAGAGGAGAGGGAGAGGGAGGGAGAGAGAGAGAGAGGAGAGAGAGAGAGAGAGAGAGAGAGAGAGAGAGAGAGAGAGAGAGACAGAGAGAGAGAGAGAGAGAGAGAGGGGGAGGGGGAGGGGGATTTTGCCCTGTAAACAGCCAAGGCATCTTTAACGCACAGAATATTGTGATCTGCACATGGGACCTCTCTTTTTATCATCCGTCTCTGACAAGTGTAGGTATCGATCCATCTGCCTGACTGGGGGTAGATTTTGCTTTAAAAAAACTTGAGAACAGTTTTCAACCGTTGGTGGGGCTCGAAAATACTACCTATTGGTTGAGAGGCCAACACCTTGTCTCTGAACTACCAAGGCCCCCCCACCTCCCCTCCCAATGTTTTAGAAGTGCTGAGTTGACAAGTTACCATTATAATATACACAAAGGAAATCTTGAGAATTTTTTCTTTCCCATTGGTAACATACCCTGTCTCTTTCCTGTTGCACCATTTTGCCTTCCTCGACTTCCTTCTTCAGATGAACGATCTCACCCTCTTTTTGACTTGACATCATCACTAGCAGTTTGCACTGACGTCTTCAGGGAATTTCTGCCATAATAGTAACAAAACTTCTTAAACACCAATTCTGACTGTAGGCATACTGCAGAAAGCATTAAAAATGAAAAATAAAACCAATCCACTATACATAGATTTAAAAAAAATCCCATAACAAAGAAACAATTCAAGTACAGATTTTGAAAACAAATTCTACCTGCCTTCCATGTATAGGTGGACTTCTTGTCAGGAAAACACATTTTTAAAATTGTTTGATCTTTAAAAACTTGACTATTTATCTGTGACATAAGCATAAATACACCAATGTTCTTTTAATAGTGAGACTTATTTGGCAAAGGGCATAGATAGCACCACAATATTCCTTCTAATTAAAGAAAAATTATAGAGACAACAGAGAACAATCTTAAGATGTTATGATTCTAACAAAAAGTTGTTTCCATATGATAACATTCCATATGTTATAACCAAGCAGAGTTATACATTCATAAAAATGAAGCTCACAATTCTTGATTCAACATCTCCGTCTCACTGAGTGATCTTTGCATCATGGCTTCTGCCTTCTGTTCTGACTCCCTGAGCAGCTTTCCAACCTGTGGGGATTAAAATGGTGACATTTAGCAAGAGAAACGACTCATGGGATCAAAGAAATTTGACAATTGTGTATCAACACATATCATCAAAAGACAGTCTAGGACAAACTCCAGAGCAGTTAAAAACCCCATGCCAAATAAGAACAATATAAAAACTTGTTTTTCGCACAAAGCGCCAGGCTGCAACAACTTAGGCGAAAACATTGTACGCAAACCAACAGTCGACTGTTTCAAAACAGCAATATTCAGTCAACAACAAGATCGAAATACTGAACCATATTTCAATTAGTAACCAGACCGACCAACTCTCTCACTCCCGTTGTGTTAAAGCCCAGTAGGAAATGTACAATTACACACACAGAACAAGGCAGGGCCAGGTGTATAAAGCGTTTCACTACTGGGTTACAAGGGCCAGGTGTATAAAGCGTTTCACTACTGGGTTACAAGGGCCAGGTGTATAAAGCATTTCACTACTGGGTTACAAGGGCCAGGTGTATAAAGCGTTTCACTACTGGGTTACAAGGGCCAGGTGTATAAAGCGTTTTTCACTACTGGGTTACAAGGGCCAGGTGTATAAAGCGTTTTCACTACTGGGTTACAAGGGCCAGGTGTATAAAGCGTTTCACTACTGGGTTACAAGGGCCAGGTGTATAAAGTCTTTCACTACTGGGTTACAAGGGCCAGGGTGTATAAAGTCTTTCACTACTGGGTTACAAGGGCCAGGTGTAAAAAGCGTTTCACTACTGGGTTACAAGGGCCAGGTGTAAAAAGCGTTTCACTACTGGGTTACAAGGGCCAGGTGTATAAAGTGTTTCACTACTGGGTTACAAGGGCCAGGTGTATAAAGTGTTTCACTACTGGATTACAAGGGCCAGGTGCATAAAGCGTTTCACTACTGGGTTACAAGGGCCAGGTGTATAAAGTGTTTCACTACTGGGTTACAAGGGCCAGGTGTATAAAACGTTTCACTACTGGGTTACAAGGGCCAGGTATATAAAGTGATTCACTACTGGGTTACAATAGTTCCATTGTTCATATTCGTGTGGGCGGATAGTAACCACTACGGGCAGGTCCTACTTCCTTCCTTTCACTTCTTCCTTTTCCCGTCTTTCATTTTACCGTTTCTTCTTAATTCACCACGAGATCACCCCATATAGTAAATGGGGTGAATTTCACGAAAATAAAACAAGAAAAACTAATTTATTTTTGTCCCCATCACGTTGTAGGCTGAACAAACCTTCAAGTCTACAATTCTAAATGATTCCCAGAAGATTGAAATGGTCAGAAATATTTATTCTTAGCAAAGAAACAAAAGTGCTCTACCTTTAATAGTTTCAAATATACTTTTTCTCTGTTTACTTCATTAAAGAGATGCCGGCAGCTCAGTCCGTAGAGCGTTTGACTACCACCCAGGAAGAATGAGTTTGATTGCCAGTCCAGGCACATTTTCTGAACCTCTTGCCCACCCAGCAGTGAAATGAGTGACTAGCTCTTTTCAGATTTGGCGAAAGAAAAGGCAGCATGGAAAGCAAAATGGGAAACTTACCATATTGCACAGTAGGCCTAGAAAAATGAGGAATCTACTTCTGATACCCCATGCTTAACTCTGAATAGAGGACTTAATTTAATTTACAACTTTCAGAGACTGGTTTCCAAACAGTAGTAATTACGAATCCTCTGACAGTCGGCTAAATCAAGACTGATGTTGATATTTCGGCAGATGGAAATTTGTTTAATCCCATTCACCATATGCTGTGATTTCGAGACTGTTCTGGTAAAACAGTTCGCTTACAAGATGGTGTTCTTATATGCCAAATGCATTGAAAGCATTGATGCATTTACTGGTTTGAGCTTCCACATACCTACATTCGTTTTCTTCATTTTTGAGGATGCCTTTGCACTGAAGCCATAAATGTGATAAACAAAAGAGGACTAAAACACAACCCTCTTACTCCTATATCTACATCAAATTCTTCGGATATGGGTACTACGGCACCCATTGGCTCAATCGGCAATATTATGAAACTGAACCCGTGATCTCTAAACTGTGTGTTGTTTCAACAATAGAGCGTAGTATTAGTAGTAAATTGGAGTACTGTTCATGCATTGATGCTCAAATTGAAAGAAAAGAAGAGGAAAGGTGCCTGTGGGAAAGTCTAGGGAGAAGGCCAAAATCAACAAAAGAGGCCGAAGAAAGCAGCCCAGCCTACCAGGTAGGAATATTTTGAAGCAGAACCACCTTTTCCGTTCAAATTTCCATGTCCTTCTTTCTTCAAATGCGATTTTCTCAAAACACTCATTTTCATAACATCAATTCAGTCGCCTTCCTTATTTAACGACCAACAATGTGACATTTAGCATATAACTCGTTCGAGACGTATACACAAACTATCGATATTTGGACTTTGTTTTCTATTTTTCAGTATATTTGTGACTTTATCGGCAAAAAATGAGTCGATTATCCCATTTATGAAGTGTTAAAATGCAATTAAATATATAGGTTTTCTGAAAGAAAAAAAACCTCTATTTGTCTTTAGGTAACATGTTCAAGAGTATGTGTGAAATTCTAAAAGAATGGCACAAAAACTGGTGGAGGAAATAGAATTTGACATTAATTTTTATTCACGATGGAGACTGTTTCCATGGCAACCATTATAAATATTTTGAAAAAATCCAACCGTTCCCCACTAATTCAGACCCGCTAAGTTCGAATATAATCATTAAACCCAAAGTAGTTTAGAAAATCCCTTTCAGGACCCGCACCCCTTCAAGAGCAGACTTTGAATGAGTTCAGTTAATGCAAAGAGAGATAATGAGTGGCGTCAACTGACCTGTTTTTGAAGTTCTTCCACCTGGATGTCCTTCTTTTGCCCCTCTCCCTTCAGAGCCAACAGTTCTTGCTGCAGTGTGTCCCTCTCTTTCTCCGCCTCTGTTTTCATGGTTTCTGTTGTCTCCTTGAAGTGAGAGCCTGTGGCAAGATAACAGAAAAGCAGGTTGAAAAATTAACACACACATACACAAAAAGACCAAAACGAAAACAAATCACAATGTAATCTTGGGCATATAGTAGTGACCGCCTAAATGCCCGCCACCCAAATGTTCCTTTCGCCTAAATGCCTGCAATCTCAATGAAACCAATTTTGTTCTACATTAATTGCCACTCTAAATGCCCGTTTCAGAACCAAGATTTTCGCCTGAATGCCCGGTCTCAGCGGCAATTGCAGGTATCTTTTTCTCCAAAGTATCGTAAAATACGTCGGTAATTAATTAAATATTCTATGTAATCCGATCGTTAATATAATAGGGCTTATGCCCGTCAACAATGTGCCATGCACTGCAATCACTCTTCATTACCTATCCATTGTAGGCCCTAATGTACTAGACGTTGACCAATCTTCATAACTCCACCCACTGTACAACACATCCTTTTTCCCATTAGATCACTGGTTTGTCATTGGGCAATTAGAACTGAAGTCTTCTAGACTTGGTTTGTCATTGGGCAATTAGAACTGAACAATCTTCTAGACTTGGTTTGTCATTGGGCAATTAGAACTGAAGTCTTCTAGACTTGGTTTGTCATTGGGCAATTAGAACTGAACAATCTTCTAGACTTGGTTTGTCATTGGGCAATTAGAACTGAAGTCTTCTAGACTTGGTTTGTCATTGGGCAATTAGAACTGAACAATCTTCTAGACTTGGTTTGTCATTGGGCAATTAGAACTGAAGTCTTCTAGACTTGGTTTGTCATTGGGCAATTAGAATTGAACAGTCTTCTAGACTTGGTTTGTCATTGGGCAATTAGAACTGAAGTCTTCTAGACTTGGTTTGTCATTGGGCAATTAGAATTGAACAGTCTTCTAGACTTGGTTTGTCATTGGGCAATTAGAACTGAAGTCTTCTAGACTTGGTTTGTCATTGGGCAATTACAATTGAACAGTCTTCTAGACTTGGTTTGTCATTGGGCACAACAGTCTTCTAGACTTGGTTTGTCATTGGGCAATTAGAATTCAACAGTCTTCTAGACTTGGTTTGTCATTGGGCAATTAGAATTCAACAGTCTTCTAGACTTGGTTTGTCATTGGGCAATTAGACTTGAACAGTCTTCTAGACTTGGTTTGTCATTGGGCAATTAGAACTGAACAGTCTTCTAGACTTGGTTTGTCATTGGGCAATTAGAACTGAAGTCTTCTAGACTTGGTTTGTCATTGGGCAATTAGACTTGAACAGTTTTCTAGACTTGGTTTGTCATTGGGCAATTAGAATTGAACAGTCTTCTAGATTTGGTTTGTCATTGGGCAATTAGAACTGAAGTCTTCTAGACTTGGTTTGTCATTGGGCAATTAGACTTGAACAGTTTTCCAGACTCCGCCAACATCTCTCTCTTGATGTCGTAAGTGACATACAATCACCTGGCGTCTTTAGACCCAGCGCTCATCGCGATCGAGGGGCAAAGTGTGAACAGTTTTATTGCCCCCCCTGTTTGGCACTGGCCGTATCCGATGTGACTTGGGGTCTTTGTGGTGAGAGACAGTCAATCCATCCGCACCTTCACCATCTCAGTGTGTCAGGTGTCTCTGTTTCTCGCATTAAATTTTTCGTACAGCTGATGACTTATTCAAAACAAACGATCTGGTTATGAATCTTTATCCTTGTCTGTCTGTTGTCTTAATTTTAACATGAGGATTATAAATCGAAGGAGTTAAAAGATTTGTGTTAATTTATTCACACATTGATCCCGTTGGATGATGCTTTTCTTTATCTAGTTTTTCTCATCCAAATTTGCATAATTACATAAGTCATGGATCTCATGATTAAATAAGTCGTGTGATTTTAGTGTGGGTTGTGCCAGTTAATAAGGAAACATTGGATCAGATCAAGTCCTTTTTTCTCTTAGCCTCCATAGCAGCAACTTGAATTCTACACAGCTACACACAGATCTACATCTTGAAAATAAAAATGACTAAACCAGGAAATGATTTACAAAAGAAGCTTTAAATCCAGGACGAAAATGACAAGTCACTAGGGAAACCGAACTTCACAGAAGTAGGTCTACCCCCAAATTGTTGCCCCTGACCTACTTTCGCCTAAATGCCCGTTTTGTCTGCTACACAAGCACCGGGCATTTAGGCGGTCCTACTCTATTTTTGTTCTGTACATGGAATCTCTCAAGCTACAAATGATACCTGTCGCCTTAGATGCTAGCCTCAAAGTGTAACGACAGAGAGTAAGCAAAACAGGAGAAGCATAAAAGAGCAAATTCAGGAATAAAACATCTGAAATTCATTGATGTAACGAGTAGAGTGGAGTCTTGAAAATACTAACTACTAAAATATGACACTATTTTATTTATTTGTTTATTTCATAGAAATTCACCCATCAACCATACACAGTGAATTAAATGAAAACAACAAGATTATGGAAAATGAACGCAAGAGTAAAAGGAAAGGAGTAGGATCTACCAGCAACATCCTGCCATTCGCCCACATACTGACAAGCACATTATTGAATCTACCTATAAATCAGTCAGTGCTACTGCCAGATGTCTGCCGGATGAGAATAAGAAAAAGAAAACAAAAAGAATGATCAAAAGAAGATGATGAAGAAAGAGAAAAGAGAAGGCAAGAAGAAATTGAAAGAAGAAAAAGAGAGAAGAGAAAAAGAAGATGCAACAACAGCAGCAGCAGCAGCAGAAGACAACGAGCACCACCCAAAAACTGCCTCATCTACCCATGGTGGAATGATTTCATGAAAAGCTTTCCCCGAGGGCCATTAAACTGACCTCAGTCTTAGATGCTGTAGACAGGTCACTTCTAGGGTGAGTCGTTCCACCTGGTCTTGTAGTTTGGCGTGATCTCCATGGCTGCTGTCCGCCAGGGACTGCAACTTGCTGACCTCCACACGGGCCTGCACCAGTTCCGTGTTCAGATTTGCCTTCTCACCTTCTAATCTCTTCGCATGCTTTTTCACTGACTTGATTCTGGTGCTGAAGCAGAAATAAATTTTATTTCAAAATTAATAATTTGTTACCTTTCAAATTTTTTGCTTTCCTTTTTAATTTTAATGTTGCATACACACGTACAGGAATTAAATTTATGCGATACGTTATGCTTTGAGCTATTAAAAAGTCAACCTTTCCTCCCCATCTAAAACCTATTAATGATTAATGTGGGTTTGACTTGATTTGTTTTACCCACATCCACAACTAAGGTAATCTTGGGGGTTTTTGTAAGATTTTTAATTTTGCCTAGACTGCCCTGCAACAGCCAAGGTATCTTTAACGACCAGAGTGCTCTAGTGTGTTTGTTTCCTGTAATGGAGAGCTGTTTTTAGGAGAATATGTCAATGCTCCTACAAATCCTCTGGCGCCAACTTCTACTGCCAGTACTCTGGCTATTAATATATATTTTAAAAAACCAACCCCAAAACAAATTGCCGGTAATGAATTGTGAAAAGACAAACAAAGATGACTTACTTGAATTGCTTCTTTTTCGCTGTTAACCTTGTCCAGCATCTGTTTATGAGCGGCCAGATGAACATCATGATTGCTTTGCTCCTCTTTTATTTGAGAAACTTGTTGCCGCAGTGATTTGATTTCCTCCTCTTTACGGCCCAAAGCTTCTTTGGACTCAGTTTCTAAAGTTTCTGTTACCTGACCTACTTTACTCTTTGATTTTTCTAATGCTAAATTCTAGATACACACAAACAAAGGAAGTGAAATGGAGGGAAAAACAACAAGAAAACATTAATAAGTGATCCAAACCAAAGGTTGAATAATGTAATTCTTCTTCTTCTTCATTAGAGTAACTAACTAAATCTCTGAGTATCACTGTCAGCATGTATTATATTTATTTCAATTAAGGGTAATCAAATTTTCCATTTCAAATCATATTCTGCTATTTTCTTCATGGGCAAGAATGTGAAAGCAAAAGGATAAATATTGCATGAATTTGAATTTACACATTTTAACTTTTTTCATTGCCCTTTTCACAATTCATAAATCTTATTTATCAACAGGTTGCTCATATTTCAAGTCTTTCATAGATACAAATCTGATCTCTGTACAATATCGGACTAGCTTAAAAGAACTGCTGACTATGTATTTTGATCAACAACAACAAATTACAGGTGTAGTGATTTATGGCGGTTACACATGAGGGGGTGAGATACAAAATCCACTTCTGTGCCATTTTTAAATATTGTGAGTTTTTGTCACCATCTTAGAATTTGAATGAAGAATCTTCTCATGATAAAATCATTTTTGTTCAAAACTGGCTATATCCTATTATAATTCGGCTCTAAATATTGTCTTTACTGTCAAAAAGTGATATATCCGATATCGTTTCTGGTCAAAACTAGACATATCGTAGAAGAGTCAATCAGGAACAGTATTTAGTCACATGAATGATGTTTTTCAAAATGGAGGTAATGTTTGTAATGGACAGAACAACGATTTCATCTTAGGTTTTAAACACCTTTGATGGCAACAAGAACACAACCAAATTAACGAACAAGGCTAGAAAACAAAAGAAAGATCCATTAAGGCTTATGAAAAGAAATCAGATAAAGGTCGCTCACATTACTCATTTCTAGACAATTTTAGGATTTGACTGGTTTTGTACCAAAACTGGTCAACATCTGGTTTTTTGCACCAAAACTGATCAATATCTGGTTTTGCACCAAAACTGATCAACATCTGGTTTTGCACCAAAACTGATCAATATCTAGTTTTGCACCAAAACTGATCAACATCTGGTTTTGCACCAAAACTGATCAACATCTAGTTTTGCACCAAAACTGATCAATATCTGGTTTTGCACCAAAACTGATCAATATCTGGTTTTGCACCAAAACTGATCAACATTTGGTTTTGCACCAAAACTGATCAATATCTGGTTTTGCACCAAAACTGATCAATATCTGGTTTTGCACCTGGGTTCAATAATTAAACGTTAAATTCATGAACAAAGGCTACACAGATTTTTTTTTATTAATGCACACAGGATATATACAAGCATTAACAAATGTACACAAATTGATCGGGCTTTATTTAGAACTTAGGGAAGAAAAAATAGATTTTCTCAAATTGCCTATTTTGGATTTAGTCGTTTTAACATCTCACCCCTCATATACTCAAGGTCAGCAAGTTTGTCTTTGAACATATCGACGGTGAAAGTCGCAAACTGAAAATTCAATTTTGGATGTTGTGAGAAAACTATAGAAAATAAATTAAAAAGCATCATCCTTTTAATCTATTTTTACAGAGATACCACAGTTTGCAAGTGTCAAAAAGTAGACCCAATAGGGATGCACAGATTGCTCATATGGCTATCATATGGGATTCTATTGGTTCTTTTGCCATGGAATCCTAACTAGATGACATGTAGGGGCTTCCCTAATGTTAAAAAAGCGCAAAAAAAAAGGTGATACTAATTTTAGACTTACACGGTTCTAGACTTTCACCGTCAATAGGTAGATTTCATTTATTTGTAAAAAGGATAGAACAAATTAAAAATAAATCTTTAAAAAAGGACATTTATAAGAACGCACATATTTGTTCACGAGAACAAGCTCTAGGGATGTTAGGAATCGGTGCGACAACATTTAAAAATCAATTCATCTATGTCCGTCGCTTTGTCTCATTATTCCACCAATGGCAAAAGACAATACAAATATTTGTTAACCGTATCATAATGTTTTACCAAATCTTTTATTTCCTCCTGCATTTGGGCAAGCTTGCCCTCAAAACTAGAAGATATCTCTTGTTCCCTCTTATCTTTCTCCCGTCTTAATTCTTCCCTTGATTCTTCCGCTTTAGCTAGGTTTTGAGAATAACTCGACAAGTCGTTTTGTAGATCCTCGACTTTTCTGCAAAGAAAAGGTAGATAAAGGCTTCAGCTGATTATTTCACTTTCGGGGCATGCAAATTTGGATCATGCTTTGATAAAATACTAACCCTCTCAGATAAAATCATGGAAAGACAGAAACGAGTCGGTTAAAACTATAAATACATTTACTCCAATAAGTTAACTAATTGTCATAAGATAAAAAACTCAATTTAAAACAATGAATGAAAATAATAATAATAGAAATGACACTTTAAAAAAATTATTATTACAATTTTACAAAAAGCCGTTGGAGACAATAGACAACTTAATAATAAAATTAGATGGAAACATTGCTTCAAATTAATATTACAACATTTAAAAGCAAGTTAGTCACGACACAGCAGCGAAACAAAACACGATGCTACTTACAAGAACCTGTAAAGAATAAAAAAAAAAAACAAAACCCCTAATTCCAACAAATACAAAGCAGCAATTCACACCCACAAAACAAAAACACAACCCAACAAAACCCTACAAAACAAACACATAACAAAATAAACGAAAGACACATTCATTTAAATACCAAAAAAAAAAAAAAAAAGTTAATGGGAAAGAGTCTAATGAAAGATTCAAGTCATATATCCCCCTCTTGTGAAGGCAAATAAGTTGCTTTTTTTATTTTTTTTCATCTCAGTTACAACAAACTACGATTCAAACAAGAATGATCTGCTGGTCAGCAGCAGCAGTGTAAAAGTAACTAGAAGACTGGCATCACATTGAAACCCCTTTCAAGTGGCTGAACAAGTTCCAGTCTTTTTGAACTACTGGTGTCAACACTTGCCTTCCACTTTCATTTCATCATCAAATTACCAACATTTTTACAATGTTTCTTTCTTTCCTCTGAGATTTGATTCCCAACTCCTGACGATTTTCTTATGTTCATTTCTTGTTTAAAATTTTTACAAGTAGTAAATTCATGTTTAATAAAGAAAACTTAGTGTTTGAAGTAGTGTATCAATAAGTGTATCTTTATTCAAAAAAAGATTTGAGTCCAAATATAAAAAAGTCTTGTGCTAAAAGAGCTCTATCCTTTTCCTGTTGCTTATTACAATAAAGTCACAATGCAATTTTATCAAAACTGTCTTCACCACTTTATTTATTCATTATCTTTAATAGTCTTCCAGGGAAATCACTCATCTTTACACAGTAACCCCCCCAACATTTCGATCTATAGGTTATGAGTTTTTCAATCAAAATTTGGAAAAATAAAATAAAACCATAGTTTATCTTTAAACCCTACAAATGATATAAATGACTGTTTATGGTAGTTTTGATTAAAAAGATAAAATTAAAAAAAAAAACATGAAAAAGGACAAAAACGTCGCTTCAATTGAAGTGAAGAAAATAAGACAAACAAAACAAACCCAACCCAACATGCTAATGTACATGCACAGAGAGTTGATTAAAGGCAACCAATGCGAATCTTGCTTTGAAGACACCCTTATATAACATGCGATGTCGTCAGACATACGCCACTACCGTGAAAACTCTAAAGCCAAGTACTTTGTAAGATAACATATTTTAAGGCAGCAATCAGATCTCTGAATGCATTCTCAGTTATCTTCTCTACCCCCCCCCCCCCCCCAAAAAAAAAACAACAAAAAAAGCACACGATTAAAAAGAGATAGAATCACAGCATTGATAGAGCAAACATGAACATGCACAAAAGCATTCACTAAAGGCTTGTTTGTTACACAGCATGAAAATGGCATTCCAATACCAAATACTGGAATGTGTCAGTTAGTATTTTGCATCTCTTAAATTTCATTCTACATGTATATGTTTTTAACAACAGAACATTTTAAAACATTTTCCTCTATTACATTACAATGTTCACCATTGTTGGGGGAGGGGGGGGGGGACGGATTCATATCTTAACCAAATTATCAAACAGAGAAAACGGTGATGCTCATTCAAAATTTTAAACTTAAATAATCTAAGCTCCATACAGCCAAAGATGACTGACATTTACACATACCCTGGGTCTTAAAACACAGAATGTTCTTTTTGAACATAGTTCATAGTTCATAAGCACTCAACTTTTTATTCATACATTTAAAAAGATACTGGGAGACTATACTTTGTAGACATTACTTGCTCCAGCGTTAAAAACAAATAAAAAGACAAAGATTAATAGAAGAAAGATTTTTAAAAAAAGGGAATCACAAAAAGAAAGAAAAAAGAGGGCAAATGAGGAGGACACATCAAGAAAAGAAAAACCAAAACATTTTCATTGCCCCATTCAAGAAATGAACACGTTAACAAAGCATTGCTATAGTAGACAATAATAATAATAATGATTTAAATAATGACCAAAAATAAAAATAAAAATAAAGAAAACAAACTTTTGATAAGGTCTGCCCAAGTGATTAGTTCTACATTCATCTTATATATGAAACAGACATTTGACATTCACCATTTATCCAAACGTTACCAAAACCCATTGGTCAATACAAGCATTATGTAATACTGTTAATACCGTATTCCCAGATAAAATGTAACAACATATTATTCCACAACATAATAATGCTTAAATCAATTGGTAAGAAAAGAAAGTTTTCTTCACCTCTCAAATCAATGTGATCCCACATGAAAGCATCACTCCATATTTTTCCTTTTTTTTATTTCTGCACTATTGCTTGTGCATTTGTGTGTAAAGTTAAAGGCATTCAAATAACTATTTATATGTGTATATATGCATACAATTCATAGCAAGCTTTACACTTTGTTGGTAGTAATGCGCCTTATATAATGATAATGTGATAGCAAATATTTTTGCATAAAAAATAATTAGTACCTCAAATGAGAAATACAAAGATAAATGCCCAAGAGCAAAAAACAAAAACAGGCCCAGCAATACAGAGGTTACGGAGGAAAGATGTCTGAAAACAGACCAAACTGTTCATAATGCTTTTGTTTTAAAATTACAGCTGACAGACCTCACAAAATGATAGAGACAAAAGATGATTGATTGATTGTCGTGATTAATTGATGGTCTGATGGATTGATTGGCATTTGCCCTGTAAAAACTATTTGATGGTCTTGGAAATAATTGACAGTTACAAATAATAAAAATTCATTTTTTCCTTCCATTTCTTTTAAAGTTAAGAAACTGACATTGAAACTGTTATATTAACCTATCAACAGCCATAAAACCTTGGTAAAAAAAGACAAGACTTTGTTTTCATTTTGTAAGATGGAAAGGATGAGCAAGAAAAAGAAACTAAATGATATCTAAAAATAAATTAAACTAAATGAATAAGTCTAAAAGGAATGGAGGGTATGGAAGGTGGGGAGAGAGAGGAACAAGGAATATAGGGGCAGTAGCAAGCTTAAAAGAAAAATATCTAATTTTGCAGTAATTATTCAGACCGGGACCAGATTAAAATTATGGACCAGGCAGAAAATACATAACATCGTAAAGAAACGGATGCTATCATCTATCACTTTGAGAACCAGTTGCATTGAAATTATTATGAACAAGACCATAAAAACAATGTCCCATTATTTCAGGCTGGTCTAGTTATATAAATCTATACGGTCCGGTGTTGAGGAACTAAAACTTTCTTTCTTTCAAATTAAAAAATTAGTAACTGAATATAAGCGTGAGATTTCTTTTTTTATCAAAAACTATGTGAAATGCTTCTTTGTGTATACAAAATGCAGTACAAATAATAGAAGTTATAAACATTTCTAGTGTCTTAAAGTCACAGAAAACAATGTTTACAATGTGGAACCCTTTGCACCAAAGATTATGGAATCCTGTATTCGCCATGAAAGTAACAACAACCGTATTCACCGTGTTAACACTCAAACCAAAGGAAATCCCATAGCAAGATGGTTGACTCAGAGAGACACTGATTTACAACCCTGACTCCCCCCCCCTTACTCCATCATTTGAGAAAAGAATGCACAGAAGAAGAATCCACCACCCCCTACCCCCCAAACCCAAACCAAAAACAAAAAAACAACACCAAAACAAACAAAACAAAACTGAAAAAGAAAATTTTAAGTCACAGAACCTTGCTGATCAAAAAAAAAATGTCATACTCATTTACACTTACAAACAGACACACACACAAACACATACATACAAATATGTTTTGCTAAAAACAATTTCCCCCTTAAATTCAAGAAACAAATTTAATTGTATTAAAAAAATATCATGAAGAACTCTGCCATGGGCATATCATATGACTGTTACCTTTGGTGATGTAAGCAGTCTCTTAAAATTGTAGACTAAGGAAGACAAATTCTAGAGTCAACCATCTTACTATTGTTTTCCTTTCCCAGCCCACCTCATGCGTAATGGTTTGTTGTATACACCATCTAATATAGATGTATAGATATATATTATATTTAATATGAATATATACAACTGTATCATACAGCAGGTTCTGACTAAGTGCCCGGATAAGTGGGAAGTAAAAAAGAAAAGAAAAGGGGGTGGGGGGGGGGGGTGGGGGTGGGGGGGAGAGAGGTGGGAGGTGGACACACACACACACACCTACAGAAAGCCAACGGGCACTTATGTAAGACACACTACTGTATGTATATAATATATTCTTTATCTCAAGCAAGGGCAGACTGCATACAGTGTGATGATGATGATGATAATAACAATCTAAGAAATGCCGACCATAGTAGTAGTAGTGCCAACACTATCTAAAACGTATCAAATCCCCAGCCAGCTCATGACAAATAAAAGAAAAGGAAAAAAAAAAAAGTTGGGTGCTTGCATATTTCTTCTAGGTGTCTCAAAGGTAAAGCAGTTATAGATCCAGGGTGGTTGGTGGGGTGGAAGGAAAAGAATAGATTGCTTTTTGTCGTTTTTTTTCTTTTTTCTCCAGACACAAACAAAATACCCACCTCAAAAAAGGGAGGGGGTAGGTAAAATGATACAGGTGACAGATGGAAGAAGAGGAGAAAAAAGAGGGTTAGAGGATGCAAAGGAAGTTAAAACATTAGTAGTCTGGTCAACTAACCTATTTTTCTCTGTGAGCTGGTCATTGAGAGACGCCAGCTGACTGAGCTATCGCCAGAGTTTTTCACCAGTTCCGACAGCTGCGCTTCCTGTATATTCACACACACACACAATAACTATGATGACTATGACAACAAAGGAGGGTGGGTGAACAAGAGAGAAGAGAGAGAGAGAGAAAGAAGGTATACAGTGCTTGACAAAAAAATCCAAGGAAACACAAAGAAACAGCGGACAGGTAATGAATGCAATGAATAGGAAGATTTTCATTTCCATGAGATCCATTTTCCATTTTCCTGGAATCAATGTTTGGTTTCCATGAAATCAATTATTCATTTCAATGAAATCAATTTTTCATTGTCATCAGCCTTTCATTTCCATGAAACAGTTTTTCATTTCCATGAAATCAATTTTTCATTGTCATCTGTTTTTCATTTCCATGAAACAGTTTTTCATTTCCATGAAATCAATTTTTCATTTCCATGAAATCAATTTTTCATTGCCATCAGCCTTTCATTTCCATTAAACAGTTCTTCATTTCCATGAAATCAATTTTTCATTGCCATTAGTCTTTCATTTCCATGAAACAGTTTTTCATTTCTATGAATTAATTTTTCATTGTCATCAATTTTTCATTTCCATGAAATCAGTCCTTCATTTCCATGAAATTGTTGTCAGTTTACAAGGATTCAAGATATCCCCATGATCTAAAAATGAATGTGCACATTTAGAAGATTGAGAAGGGTCAAAGGGTCAGATGGTCAAAATGTTTTTGCAAATGTGACCATTCAATGTAATTTCGTAAGCTGAAAATGTGTTAAAGGCCATCCTCCCAAAAGAAACAAAATTAATCCCCAAAAAGCACAGACAGACACAAAACAAACTTTAAAAGCAGAACAGGGAGGGGGTGGGGTAAAAACCACAAAACACAACAATTCATCTTAAAACAGAAACATTCAGAGATGTTTTCATGTTTTATCATCCGTAACCGAATACAATCTTCGATACAGATTTCCACCATATTCCATCATAAAAGATATAACAAGGAGACATTTCACGGCAATTGGCCACTTGGAACTACGTTCTTCCCATTATTTGGAAATAGTTAACCCTTGAGAAGTTCAAGATGCACGTAGTCATTATTACATTTGACAACCTGGGTAGAAGGCATGGATTCCATCTCTGTCATGTACTTCCCTAACAACTCCAATTTTCCCCCATCCGTTTCCAGCTTTCTATACCTATCTGAATATCAAAATTTCAATAATTCTTCCTTCCTTCCCGTTTCCTCTGTTATCTTTTCTTTTCTGTCTTTTTTCTTTTCAATACCAAGTGACAAAAGATAAAAACTCTTTCGAGCAACAAATTTTTGTTTCCTATTAATCGTCATTTCTTGAGATGAACGCTTTAAGTTGCCTGCTCAGTGACCTTATGTCCTTGTCATCAGTAACATGTGAAAGAACAATTAAAGTAAAGCAAGTCCCCTACTCATTGTCAAAGAGGCAAGGGAAGCTCAGTCTGACTACCATCCAGAAGACCTGAGTTCTGACTCCCAGTCTGGAAGGCAGATTTTTCATGTCTTTCCCGTCTACCCGGCAGCTAATGGGTTTTTGATTCCATTTGATTTGATTTACCCACATCCACAACTAAGGTGATCTCTGGGTTTTTGGTAGGATTTTTAATTTCCCCGATCTTTAACGTGCACAGATTGTTGTGATCTGCACACGGGATCTCCTTTTATTGTCCGTCTCTGATGGGACTAGGTGTCGATCCACCTACCTGGACCCGGGGGGGGAGATTTTGCTCGAAAAAAACCAAGAAAATTTTGCAACCGTCAGCGGGGCTCGAAACCACAACGTTTTGGTTGAGAGGCCAACATCTTACAGCAGATGGGCAGCTTGGTTAGACATGGCAAAAGAGAAGTTGGAGTGGAGCGTAGTGGCAAAGCAAACCACATAGTGATGTATGCCTAAAAAGGACTCTACTCTAGATTACCTTACCCTCAACAATAAATATGGGACTTTCTTTACATTATTCTACTTTTGATATGAGAAAAAGAGTTGAAGATTTTTTAAACAAACTGGACTTTGTCCTCAATGCACTGAAATTTCATTAGCAAAAAGAGCCTTGCTTATCTCCAGAAACAAAGCCAAGAGGCCGGATGTGGCTAAAATAGTCTGTGACTGTGTACACTGGTACAAGTTACACCCTAGTTTGTCTCCAGATGGAGCTGAAAGTCATCAACAACGACCTTACCCATCCATTATAAAATCACAAGATGACAAATCTGTGGTACCAAAGAGAAGGTACCAATAATACAAATACCAAAAATAACTCATTCAGATGTACAAATATTCTTCATGAAAAAATAAGACAAAAGGCCCATAATTCAGCTGACTTATAAGAAAACAAAATATTCTTGTTTCACGAGGTGATTGGCACCCCATGAGAGCTATAGACTTATAGTGAAAATTCATACTGCTTCAATCTGATTGTTATGGCTGACAAGAATAACGCCTAAAGATTATACAACCATTGTCTCCTGAGGAAAAGACAAACAATTTACATGTGACAACTTCAGTTAGCAATTCCTTAACTTGACAAATTGTAGCAAACTTTTCTCAGTAACTAAAAAACAATTCTGGTTCCTGAGAGCACAAAACAATAATGTTTAATGCAAGTATTATTGCAACTAAAAACAAAAAGAGAGAAAGAAGATATCCCCAGATAATTCAATGCTTTTTAAAGTCTTGCAAACGGATTCTGTAAAAACCAAACACATATGGGCAAACCAAGAGTTTGCATGCACCACGTACACACAGAAATACATCCACTTAAAATAGATGATAAAATAACAAGAGTGATAACGATAAATTATGCTTAAAAACAACATCTAAATATTAAATTGCAATGTATCAAAACATTTTGATATAGTCAGTGCTCTCTCTCTATGTCTGAGAGTGGCTAATGTATTTACATATCATTACTGTCTATCAATTTAGAAATAACAGAGAGGTCTATATGACCAGCTTCAATATCCAAAGTTGTACCCCACAACTCTACAAAACTGTGTGAAACAAGTTGTGAGAAATGTTTTCGATGTTTCTTTTCTTTCTCTGTTTGACATTCACTGTAAGTGTCTCTAACAATAACCAAACCAAATTACGCTACTTACTGACTGCCATTCTGGACCCATTGGAGACAAAAATAAATAAATACATAAATAAACAAACAGTCAAATAAATAAATAAAGTTAAATCTTCTAGTCTGAGCATGCCAGAGAGATCTGACAAAGTCAAAATCATTGAATTTTCAACACAAGAGAGTTAAAAAGAAAGAGCATCCTTCCTATGGCTCCTACCGAAAAACTTTTAATGTTAGAATTAAGTAAGTGTAGCATTGTGTGAGTCAGCAGTCAGTCAGCACAGGCACAATATGAACATCAGCCCACACGTACAATGATAGCACAATGCATGGCACTAACTTCTCACAGAGGAAGAATGACTACATAAATCAACTTTCCAGCAGCGGCTGGGTTTTTTTTTGTTTTGTTTTTTTTAAAAGAACAAACAGATTTTCCAGCCAAAAAGGAGGTATAGAAAAAATGACTGATGCAAGCCAATGAATATTCAAACACATAGACTTAAAGAAACAACCCTGGGGATAGACGGGAATCATGAAACACAAACACTTCAGAAACTAGCAATGATGTAATAATAATAATAATAATAATAATAATAATAATAATAATTAAAAAAGAAAATAGTACATGAATACTTGAATATGTGTAACACTTTCAAGCATGTCCCTTCACCCAACACCCGAGTATAAGTGTGAATCATCTCTCCATTACGTCCTTTTATACATAAATAAACCAAGCACATTTCATAACATAAGAAATCTCAACAATTGTGAGTGTATATTGATATAATAATGTATTGACTTGTTTTACCACTTCATATCCATGTTTAGTCTCATCCCTGCATGCTTTTAAGTAAAATTAATGTAAGGACTTGGAAATTACACAACAGGATCCTAGCGCAGCATAGAAGGAAAATGAAAAAACGACATGTTAGCCTATTCAACAGTACTTGTAGTGCGCCTGCATAAGAAAGACTCCTGTGTCAAAGATTTGCCACCCCTTTGCCTTGTCTCCCCCATCCTAACTGAGAAGCAACAACTTACACAATATCAATATTAACTTGTAAAGTTCTCAAAAGAAACATTACTTTATCGTTTGATGTATTCCACTGCTTTTCAACTAAAATTTGTCCTCTCACCGCACTGACATTTTCCTGTTATGCTAAACCATTGTGCACCAAAGTGACCTGATATGAACATGACTGAGGTGTCGGAAATTCAAGGGAGTTGAATGAGACATGAGTGGAAGTCTTACACATGTAAAAATCATACCAAAGAAAGAAAGAAAACTGAAAAAAAAATGAGTGACAGTAACATACATCAAAATAAACAAAGTGTACATAAAACACTCAGAAACTTGATAATCTACAACAGATGTAAAAAAAAAAAAAAAAAAAAAAAAGAGAGGAAATTACCGCAAAAGACAGGGATATATAAAAAACATGTATTGAAAAAAAGAAAAGTATAAAAATGGGACGAGGATGCATTAACTGTTCAAAACTGGACAAAATATCATGAAATAATAAATGACAAGACATCTGTGTTTGCTTTAATTTTTCCATTTTGGAAATTTCTCAAAGCCTTTTTATCAAAGTAAAAGATCCTCCCCCCCCCCCCCCCTCATTCAGATCTCTTATTGTTAATCGATACATTGTGTGAAAATGTTGGTGCAAAATTTGAGCGTTGAAGTTTGAAACTGTATAAATATACTGTACTCATAAAAATACAAATATATAAGATTGTGTACAAAGATGTGATGAAATAAACTAAATTATTGGCCATACGTAAAACTAGATGAGAATTAGTAGAAATTAATAAACTGTTGGTAGGAAGTTTGCTAGCAGCCATCACTTTGCAACGTGGCACAATGTATGATTTTTGGTGTTGGGCACCATACACACAGTGAAGGTAGAGAGACCCAGCTCAGGTAGACTTCACCCTAAAAAAGTCATGATGTAATAGGAGGGGAAAAAAGGGGGAGGAAGAAGGAGGAGGCTTATCCAGCATCTCTACCAGTCTGGGATTTTTAATTATTACCACCTCACCAGAGGGTGATATGGTCAATACTCAGAAGTACTAAATTGTTTTAAAAAGCTGACCGACACACATCCATGAATTTGAGTCGGTTTCTGTTACCATCTCAGTATAATACAATGATGTTGTCAAACAATGAGATGTAACATTACAGTCTGAAAGTGAGAAAGGGGGCTTGGGTGATAGAAACAATCATAACAAAGCAACAACGGAATAAATTTCTTTTTCTCAAACACCGACCACAAAAAAAAGAGGCCAAAAGAAAAGAAGAAAAGAAAGAGAACAAAAATAAAAAGAAAGAAAATGAGAAATGAGAAATGAGAAATGTCACCAAAGAGCAGCCTTTCCTAAACGTTGTTAAATTCCTTGTGCTATCAATCTCTGATATCAGAGTAAATTGAATGAAAATACCTTTCAGAGAAAGAGAGAGAGAGAAAGAGAGAGAGAGAAAGAGAGAGAAAGAGAGAGAAAGAGAGAGAAGAGAGAGAGAGAGAGAGAGAGAGAGAGAGAGAGAGAGAGAGAGAGAGAGAGAGAGAGAGAGAGAGAGAGAGAGAGAGAGAGAGAGAGAGGGACAGACAGACAATTATTGTGCAGTTCTTGTGGAAATGAAGTGAAAACAAGGTTTATGTGTGATCGGAGATGAAATAAAACGCCCCAGAAAAAACAAACACCTATGATAAATTAAATCTTTTTTGTATGGACAAAGTCATCTGTAGACCCCCCTCACCCTTCTCAGTGTGAACGTTGCCCATAATGAGGCCTTCATAGCTCAAAACAACAAGTGACAACTCTTGATGAGGAGAACATGGCAGTCAAAAAGAGAAGCTTATGAAGAAAGAAGAATGCCTACCAGATTGGCACGATCTGCTGTCAGCTCCTCTGTCTTGGCTTGGCTTGCTGATAATTGCCTTTGAAGATCTGTAGATAAACAACAAGTTTATGTCATTAGTCTTGATATCATTACATTTCACAGACTATGACCAATGTTTTCACTAAAATTAACATTACTTCATGGCACTTAGATCTGAAGCATATCATCAGTTTTTATATTGCCAAGAGAAACACGCAGTTCTTCCTTACCTCCGCAACAGGAAGACACAGACTGTCAAGAACATTCTCAACGATTATATACTTTTCAATACAATTTGTGCTTACCTCGGAATTTAAATTAGCGTTCCTCAGCTCATCAGCTACCAGTTTGTTATCGCTCGCCCATTTTGTTCAACTTGTTGCTGAGCTCTGAGGAGCGAGAACAAACAAAAAACAACCCATGTAACAAAGCCTGGAAAGTCAAGCGATTCAAAATGACCCCTATAAACGATTGATTGGAAACCACTCAACAATTTCTTTGTTATTTTCTTCTGGTAAAACCATCCTTTTGTCTCATGTTTGGTTTGTTGGTTTCATTGAAAGTTCCCCACATCCATTACTGCAGTGAACTCAGGGAAAATTAAGAAGAAACAGCAAGGTGAAAGAGAGGTGAAAGAGTGAAAGAAAGAAGTGGAACCTACCAGTACCACCTGCCATACGTCAACCTCCTTTTTTGGGAAATTGTTTTCATTTCATTCTTTTTGTGCATGTATTGATTCTATATGACATATTATATAAAACAACACAAACAAGGTTATGTCACATGGTTTAAGCGATAAAGATTTACTCCTCATGTGTCACATGGCTTAGTAGTGAGTGGGTTGATAATGGATTATTTCCGTCATACAAAATAACTAGATCTACATGGATCAACAAATACTATCAAGAATATGATGTGTAAGTGTAATGTAATAGAGCACTAGCATGGGTTCTGGTAATGTCTTTTGTTGTGTACAACACAGTTCCAAGCATTAGACCACAAGTGCCATATTGTCAGTATGCTAATGGATCGCCATAGAATTGAGCCGCAGGTATGCGTAACAGGTCTCTGCCAACTGGGGATACGGGCGGAGACGGTTGCCGTTTCAAGGGTTTCTAGAGTCCCAATCTTAGTCAGTCATTAGTGTGCTAACATAGTTGCCTAATTCAGACTTAGGCCAAAATAAAACACTCCTCCTCCTCCTATGATCTATCATCTTAGTAAATGAGGATG